>APFE030659678.1:299830-322330 GCA_000404065.3 Pinus taeda
GGTACTCAGTTAGCTCATAGCTCATCTTATCATCCTCAATCTGATGGGCAAACTGAGATAGTAAACAAAATTTTGGAAGGATATCTTCGTTGCTTTGTATCTGATAAACAGACACAATGGGTCAAATGGTTGCCTCTGGCTGAATGGTGGTATAACACTTCCTTCCATACAACAACAAAAATGACCCCATTTATGGCACTTTATGGGTGTCAGCCACAATCCATCACATCATATTTAAGAGAAAATTCTAAGGTTCAAGCAGTGGAACATCACATCGAACATCAACAAAGAGTCCTCCAACTCTTAAAGGATAACCTCGTGTTGGCACAGAATAGAATGAAACAACAGGCAGATCAACATCGCAGCGAAAGAAGTTTTGATGTAGGTGATTGGGTATTCCTAGGGCTACAACCATATAACAAATGTCCCTCAAGCAAGCTAAGAAGGATAATAAATTATCACCAAATTATTATGGTCTGTACAAGGTGTTGCAAAAGATTGGTACTATGGCATACAAATTAGAGCTTCCTGCAAGGTCTCGAGTGCACCCAATTTTCCATGTTTCATGTTTAAAGAAAGTTATAGGCGACAAGCTCCCAGTTCAAACAATATTGCCAGAACTTGACGAGGAAGGAAAACTTATATTGGAACCGGAAGCAATTATAGAAACAAGAACTTGACAGCTACGAAATCGATCAATTTTGAGTATCTCATCAAGTGGAAGAACTTATCCGCTGAAGATTCCACATGGGAGGATGAGAATTTTATACAGAAGCATCAAGAACTACTCAAGCATTGAGGACAACACTTCTTTTGAAGGAGAGGAGCATGTTAGGTCCCTATAATACTAGTGATTACCCCATTACTATTGTATTTGTATCCCTTATTAATATTTTTGTGCCCCTATTCTCCCCATATTTTTATTACTATGCCCCATAGAATCCCTCTATTGTTATTTTTGTGGCTTTATATTATTATTGTTAGGTCGGCTGGGTTATATTGTGACTCCTTAGACTCCTATATATAGAAAGGAAGTTTTATCATTTGAATCATCCAAGAATTGTTCATTTATGTAATGTAAAGGAGGTTTCCCCCTCGAAGAGGCTGAATTCTAAGGCGTTGGTCTATCTTTTCTATCTTTTCTTGAGCTAGTTTCATAACAGAGTAGGGTGTCAAAAGACTCCTCCCTCCCTAGGACAAGAACCCAACCAAGAAATAACACACACACAAGAAAACCTAACACTTCAAGACCTGAAGCAGGGTATCAGAGGACCCCTTCCTCCCCAGGGAAAGAGATTGGGTTTCGCGAAATCAAAAACAAAAAAATGATAGGGATATCTAATCCTAGGGCTTGGAGCAGGGCGTCAAAGGACTTCTCCCTCCCTAGGGAAAGAGATCGGCCCTAATAAAATAGGAAAACAAATAAAAAAACACGAAATAAACGAAATACCTATGCTCAAGACCTGAAGCAAAGTGAGAAAGCTCATTCTCTCCCCAAGACGAGAGATTGACCCTCTGGTTAATACAGATCATGTCTTGCACCTTGTTAGCCTCCTCGGCAACGACGCCAAAATGTTGGTGTCCAGGTATGAACAATTTATCCACCCCTTTTCCTACATTAATGTATGAATCCAGGTGCGTATTCTTTTCAAGGCAACACACAAGGTATATGCAGGGGCAAGGTTACAATCTTTCATTGACCAAGGGTTCATGATTACCAATCAAAGCATTGCTGAAACAAAAATAAAAACTCAACTGTAGAACTTAAAGAGGTATTCACAGTTATCTAAGGAATTTGCAACAACAAACAAGAAATAAGCACAGTAATAAACAATACACACAAAATAAGGAAACACGCAACACCTGATTAGAAGAGTGGGCCCAACTCTTTGATCAGGGTTACATTACTCACAACAAACAATAGATCATCAAAAAGGTGTGTATCTTATTAATCTGAATAATGTTGTTACCATACAATGCAGAGTCTGACTAACCCCTGATACAGGAATGACCTGTGTTTTATACAGTACAAATGAGAATAACATCTCTCCCCAAAACCTGGAAATTATATGCCCAAAGATATACATCAGTTCCATCACAGCACTAGCGCCGAGAAAGCAAGAATAGGAATGATCCAAAAACGGGTTGGGAACAGCTGCAAATTAGTTATGTTGTTTCATCGTGGTCAATCAGTTGCTGTGAATCACGGAACTGCTGCGATATGCCATGTGGTCAACAACCGCGCTCCATAATCTGCGGTCATAACATGTTTTAGTGGTTCACATAGGTAAAACCCTCATGACTCTACTTCATTAATTAAATATCCCAAGAGACGATAAAAGGGGGAATTACCTCATAGTTTTACACAATAAATATATGCGAACAAATATAAAAGGGATGAAAAAAGGAGTGGAAATGCAAGGAAAAGATAGGCCAATTTGGTGCCCAACAATTGAGCCAACACATTTTCATGCATATGTTGTTATTGTAGTTCAGGTATTCTGGTTACTTTAGCAATGTGTGTTATTTAACTTACGTATTTATGTATGAACTATTTTTTATGCAACTGTATGAATCTTGTTGAAGATGTGTTGTTGTATTAACCAACCACTTTGAATTATGGACTATTCGCTTCCAGCCTGTGATGTAATTCCATTCGTGTGTTCCTTTCATGCTATGTACTATTACAGGCTTCTAAGGGACACAATTCCTTTTCCCCTTTATGTGTTAGAACCCCCATGCATATCACTTGACTCGTTGCAAGGTCACACACTTGCTTCCAACAAAGTTATCATACTTACCTTTGCACACTATCGTGGTCGAGGCACTACTTGACTACCCACTATTGGGACTTCTACTCCAAACAACCTGAGGTCTAGTTGGGACTTCTTACTGGGGAGATCCCCTGACACATTGGTAGGTCCAACACTGTCAACATTTCTGGCACTAGAAGGAGGGATAGATGACAAGTTGAGCCCTCAAAGTATGTTTTGAATATCCGCACATCATTCATGAGTTAAATTACACTCTCAACTTTGACATATTTTTATCATGCACATGATTTCAAAGTGTTGGAGGATGTCATCGATGAGTTGTCACAAATCAAGTACAATGGTGAAGGTAGAGAAACCTTGTTAAGACACAGAGTTGCCTTTGATGGCTTCTGTGATAGGAATGAAGTTCCTTCAGATGACATTGCCTGTGGGATGTTTCCTTACACGTTTGAAGGGCATGACGATCAATGGTGTTGCACATTGCCCGCAGCCTCTGTTCACTCATTTGATCACATGATAGAAGAGTTAATTTGCTTTCTACCATTATGAACATAAGGCACTTAATAAAAAAAAAAATGAAATTATGGAAAGCACCTGATGAATCTATTGCGCGAAAAATTGAAATTACGAAAAGCACCTAATGAATCTATTGTGCGATTTTGGGGCCGTTTCTATAATCTCGCTTTTCAAATCCCTGAAGATGAAATTGATTAGAAATTTCTCAAAGAAAGGTTTCAATATATTCTCCATGTATATGAAAATCCACATGTGTTAGAAACATTTGAACCCCTCCCAGTATACCTCTGTGCTAGAGCTTCCAAATCTAAGACATACAAGGTTGTTGTTACAAGTGACCCTCCGTCCTCTTCTCATCAAACAACTGTAGCTTCGCAAGATGAGGTGGGAGAAGTTGCGAACCCATCTGTTGAACTGTAACATCCTCCCACCCCATCTGCTTTGGATATCTACGCAGATTTGGACTGCAATCCTAATGGTTTTCACGAGGTTTTGTCTTCTCAACCTCCATCCTCTGGTTCCTTTGATCCACTAGATTGTACTGTGTTGTGTTCATCATTTCAAACTCCACATCTGTTGTTCACAAGGATCGAGTTGTCGATGAAGACGGTGTTGAGAAGGAAACCTGTGCTGTCATTTTTTATGAGTATGTGTGGGTATCTGAAGAAGAACCTGTTGTGAAGGATGAAATCCTTCTGTTCGCACCTCATCTGCTCTATCTTGACATCATCTGTGACCCTGCCATTTCTGTTTTTTCTTGTGAAAATTCATACCCAAATGTTTCTACTTCTGATCATTCATAGGACAAACAGGATGTCAGTCCATCATTTGATTACAGGGAGGACCAATATTTCTTTTCAAATCCACCCAATCTGTCATATTTTCTTTCTGGAAATTCAGAGGGTGAAAAATTATGTTTCTCATCAACCCCTTTGTATGATTCATCAGATCATGTGGATGCTGATGTACATCTTGAATTTTTTGATCGCGGCTGTCGTGATCTCTTCACTCACTCACTCATTTGATCACAATGTTGATTCACTTACTATTGATTTTTATAAGCCATTAGTCTTTGATGAAATATGTGTTGGTGAAGTGGAAACCCCTTAAGTTGTTAAGACACTTCAACCCGAACTGATGGTTATGTCAGGTTCTCGCAGCCTTAAGGACAGTTCCACTTCTGATCAGAGATCTGTTGAAACACCCAGGCTCCTCATCACTCTCTTGTTTGCATTGGAAATTCACTAAGTCTATAGATTTCACATCCTTCACCAAAATCTCACAATCATATTGCTCATGCATTGGAGGAATTATACGTAGAAAGTCATGTTGCGAAACGAAAATTTTCTTCTTTCTGCATCTTTTCTCATTTGTCAAGGTTGAAAGAGTGTACATGCTTGTTTTCTGCGCATAGTGTGTTGCCACACCATGGTACGTCCGCAGAGTGTCTGTCTTGTGAATTTACTCTTTTCTTTTCTATGGACACATTTAAACTTCAAGCATGTTTTTTTTCATTGTTTTATCTTTATTTCTTGCTAGTTTGCCTGAATATATTTCTTTCTAACCATGCCTTCAACTACATGGGCCAACAAATGCGTTGGTGGCTACATTAGAAATATCACTTCACGTGAGTAGGCCCATGTACTGTTTAGCTTAGGAGTAGGAGTAGTCTTTTCTTTCTTGTTTTTCTTTTTCTTACTCGATTTACTTTTGTTTTACTTCTATCCTTTTCTTGCTTGTTTGTTTGCTTGTTTACGCACCTGTAGGATTAGTTTCACATGAAACCGTGTTTGGATTCTTGAGACAAGCAGGGCGAAATATAAGAGGAATTGTACAACTATAAACATTTGGTTGTCTGTTTATTCCCTCTCCTTATGACGATCTTGTGTTCTTTTAGTTGATGATACCTTGATGGAAAACACGTTCCTTTCAAAGTGAGTCTTGGTAAAACACAACACTTTCACTTTTAACTAGTACCACTTACTCTAATCAGATTTTCTATTTTCGGTTAACCCTTTTCGACTCAGTCAAGTACAGTAAGGTGAGCAGGAAAACCTTAACAAGTATGTCAGAGGTATATATAACATCCTTCTCTGAAGGGAGAACCTCTTCTTCTCTCAATAAGTCGAGATCCCTCTTCTGCCTCAAGAAATAAATAAGTGCCTATGCACAGTTCTTTAAAAAAATGAAAAAAAGTGGAAAAAATAAAAAAATAAAATAAAATAAAGGCGAAAGAAGAGAAAGGCTTCCTTCACAGAGAGGTGAAGAAAGTAACTTCGTCAGGGTACTATCCGGGCTCGTTGGCAGCAGAGTGATGCTTACGTTCCTGAAGTGACTCTGTCGGGGTACTGTCCAAGCCTATTGGTAGCAGAGCAACACCAGAGATGAAACTTAAACTGACCATGTATATTTTAGTTGTGCATCAATATACCCCTTATCCCAAATCTAAACAAATTAGTTGAATTAGCTTGGTATGTGTGCTGACCGATCAAGAGAATGGAAGGGATTATATCTTTAACTCAAGCTAGTGAAGGAACCATGATGATCAAAGAATTGAACAATACTTCTGGAAGATTTAGACTCGATTTACATGAGACAAGGTCCATGCAAAAAGTTGGAGTTCTAACAGTGTGTTGCCAATGTTGTAGCGGTTACAACCACCCTCCAAAATTTTTCCTTCACTTAGTTTTGGAACCTCCCTACTAAAATCTCAGCAGCTTGTCTCGCACTGACCTAGGTACTTATGATTTCATTAAGTTTTATATTTTTCTTTATAGCTTGTGTTCACTTACTTGCTTTGTTTTCTAACCACAAGCTGACCTCTTCACTTGATTGCAATATGGTTCTAACACTTCCTTGATGATTTGCGCAATCCTTAACGGCAACCAACCTTGCTCTTAGGAAATGTGTAGTGAGCTTCAGCTCCAGAATTGCGCAGACCCAACTGGTAGCTTGTCTTCAGCTGGGAAACCATGCAGATAAGTCCAAGAATAGTCCAATCCAACAAGTGAGCCTTCAGCTCCATAATTACGCAGAGCCAGCTAATAGCTTGCCTTCACCTTCAGCTAGGAATTTGCGTAGAGCCTCAGAAACAACCCAGAGCCACTCAACCCAGAAATTGTGTAGAACCTACTATGCTCAGAAGACTTCTCAGAACCAGAGATTTTACCAGTCCTTCGTAGAACTGTATAATATTTCCAACAGTGCATCGAAATTTCCCAAAAATCAAGAAGCTAAAAGGAAAAGAATCCCTAGGAAGTAGTGATCTACTATTAGTTTCTCGAAGGTAACACATTGCCATCTTTAGAAGTTTCTTCCAAGTGACGTTGTTGTCCTTGATCTCAAGCATATGCCTCATGAACTCATTTTGCACAAATCTATGCAATGGACAACTCTAGAGCTCACTTATACATTCGATCATCAAGCTCTAGCTTCCTTAGGAGAAAAATGAGCCTTCAGAGCATTGTCATTGCTTTTCGGGGTGAGTTTTTCTTTTATTTCCTTTTTCTGGCTTTTCTATCAATTTTGTTTGTTTATCTTGTAAGAGTGTTGTTTCACTCGTTTTGTTGAATGACCATTGGTGTTTTGACTTGTTTTAACTTGTATAAGTGTTGTTTCAAGTTATAGATTTCCTTTCTTAAGTGTCACATGAGTTTTCCAATTTTGCATCAACAGTTTCCATTGCGGAAACTCCCTTCACATGCTTCACGTTCCTCTATTTTGATCTATTGCTACACTTGTTTTACATACATACATCTACACTTAGTTAGATTTGCACTCATCCTTACATCATCCTTCAGATATGCTTGTTTTCACACTTCCCATGGACAGATCTGGGCTCCCCATGCCCGAATCTTACACTTCTCTGCATGCACTGCGTAATTTGGGAGCTTAAGGCCTCTGCCTTGGCTTTTGGAATTGTGTAGAGCTTGTCTTGGGCTGACTCTAACTGTGCACTGTGCAGTTCCAGGAGCTAGTCTCCCAACTTGGTCACTGAGACTACGTAATGTGTAATATCTCCCAAGCCCTGACCCAGACTGAACTGTGCATTGCATAGTTCCAGTCATCAAGCTTCCACATTGATTGTTGGGACTGCGCAACACATAGTTCCCACAATCACTTAGTCACTCATAGTTCCCACAATCACTTAGTCACTGCTTATCAGTAAAAAATCCGCATTTCCTCTCATCAAATGCCCTGGTTGCTACTTGATCACGTTGTAAAGTTATATTTGTAAGAGATAATGTTTTCTTGCCATGAGTGTCCTTTCTATCCCACATGTACCACACTTTTAAAAAGCTTCTCTCCAGCAATCATTGTACCATGGCACCAAAGAGAGTTGTTTCAAGAGCGACCACTGAAAGAAGTACTGGGGAAGAAGTTGAGAAAGCGTCAATTTACTTACCAATATATGTAGATGCCCAACTATTTAAAGAAAAGGAATCAACACTAACATGACAACAAGACCAACAATAGTTGCAGAATACAACAATCTAGTACAAGATCGGGGAAAGAGGAAATTCCTGACATAATAAAGAGAGAGCAAAGTTGTAGAGCGAAAGCATATTCAATCTTCATGCAAGAAGCATTGATAGTTGAAGCAAAAGGAAGCAGAGGACACAGAAAATAGAGCAGAAGAAAAGAGAAGAGAAGAGCTTGCAGGTAGAAATATTGAGATCGCAACAAGCATAACATGAACCGAAGGAAGAACGAGAGCTGAGAAGGAAAGAACATGAAAAGAAGTAGAAACAAGAAGAAGAACAAAGGCAAGTTGCAATGACAGAGAAAATAGTGCTAATATAGGTTGATAAGTAGGAAAAACCAACAACTGAGGAAGAGAGTGAACAGATGTAGGTTCCCTCACCAAAGTTAAGCACAAGAACCAAGTCTAGTTAGAGGTCAACACGTACATGGAGAAGCTAAGGTGAGAGGCCACCAGGGCTGACTTGGTGCTGAACACAACAAAAATGCATAAGCACACTGGTGGTCTTGTCATGGTCTACACCATGCTGCACATGCTTCAGGATGAGACAAACACAGGTTCCAAGACCATATGCTTGGACGTCATGGAGGCAAGAGTCCACTTTTAGCAAGACAACATCAAGCAGTTTGGGGACATCACAAAACATTACCAAGCTTGGCATCAGTACATGACCGAGAAGCATCAAGTGATTGTTGCCGAGTTGGTCTTCCCCAAACCTCATATTCATAATGTTTTGTCTTGTTAGGTTGTCTCTAGCCTATTTTGTCTCAGATGGGTACATGTGGAATATGTGTATTTTTTGTAATTGGGTTGTTAGTGAAATTCCAAGTGTAATTAGTGGAATGTGAATAGTCACTATGTAATGTAAAGAGCTATTTGTAAAGAAGTTGAAGAGTCATGAGGGTATTCGAAGATTCACAAAGGGGAATGTCAAGGGTCACCCCACCCTTTGTTATAAATAGAACCTCATAACTCATAGAACAAGCTTTTGGGAGTCAAGATTTTGGCTATGCATTGTTTAAAGAAGGCTTGGAGAGTATTGCGACGAGCCTTGGATTTTCCACAACATAGAGTGAGTACATCTCATTGGAGGAGCAGGTGGTGTTGATTGTAAAGTTCCACTATTAGGGTTAGAGGCTGTCAATGGTTTATGTATGGATGGAACTTTCACTTAATAATATAACCGAACCAACATGTTTTCATGCATATGTTGTTATTGCAGTTCGACGATTATGGTTACTTTAGCAATGTATGTTATTTAACTTACACATTTGTGTATGAACTATTTTGTATGCAATTGTATGAATCTTGTTGAAGACGTGTTGTTGTATTAACCCATCACTTTGGATTATGGACTATTCTGCTTCCATCCAGTGATGTCATTCTTCTAGTGTGTTCCTTTCAGGTTGTGTACTATTACAGGCTTCTAAGGGAGACACTTCATTTTCCCCTCTGTGTGTTAGAACCCCCATGCATCTCACTTGCCACGCTGCAAGGTCACACACTTGCTTCTGAAAAAGTTATCATACTTACCTCTGCACGCTACAACGGTCAAGGCACTACTTTACTACTCCCTGCTGGGACTCCTACTCCAAACGATTTTAAGTCTAGTTGGGACTTCTTATTGGGGATATCCTCGACATGTTGGTGGGTCTAGCACCATCAACATTCCACTAGAGTATACATGTATAACCATTCATCTCTCATCTCCAATACTAACCATGAAGGTTAGACTAAAAAGAATTGATAACCCTTATGATCATTGTAAACTAATGTCTTCAAAATTTACCTCATTTTTCTAACACTGATAGCCTCAGAAAACAATGATCTTTGTGAGATAATTAACCATATATTAAAATTACCTTATCAAGGTGCATAAGCATTTAACTTAGTCCTCTCATATGTGTGGCACCTAATATTGATCATAATGGAGAATGCACATTCGTGACAATAAATTGACGATTAATGCACATAACAGGGATATATTATCCCTATGATTAAAACACATAATCATTGCTTCCCCTACTTCAACCTAATGTTGATGAATTAATATTAGCCCACCATGTTATTATCTCAGTTGTGTAATTTCAAACTAGGCCTATTGTTAATTTTAAGGAATTAATGCAACCTTAGTGCTATGATATAAGAGGTTATATATTTTAGGAAAATAACATTAACATTAATGGGGTTGAGCATCTAGTATGGTGAAAGCATAAAGATGGGTTACACTTTTTTGCAAAATGTGGTGATGAAATTTCAAGTTTTTCCTCTTTTATCGAATTGAAGCCCTTAAAATTCATATAAGCAATGTGAATTTTGATTTAGAGTAAAAAGACAAATTGTGGAGAATTATGTTGTTGTCCTAATGATATTTTTTGAAAAAATATTTAGTGTTGCAAAATATGTCAATTATTAATTAAATGAAATGCTTGTCCTTGCAAATTTTTACACATCTTAAGAGGTATGTGTGTGTTTACGTAGCATAACTTAGTCATATATATATATATATATATATATATATAATATACTACATATAGAATAGCAAAGTATATTATATATATATATATATAAAGCATATATATCATGGATAGAACAATGATCTACATGAGAGAGCAAAGTATTATATCTATATATATATATATATAAAGCATGATACTATATATGATAGAGCATAGTCTTTCTATATATTATATATATATATTTTTATTTTAATTATGTAAAATTATATATTTTTGTTATTTTCCGAAGTTGGTGAAGTAATATTTTAATTGCATTTTGCAGACACATGTGTTCATATAAGTTTTTTTTTCAACTAGCTAAATAAATTGAAAAACCAAGAGTAACCTTTTGAAGAGGAGCCTCGTAAACGAAGATAGTGGTATTTTTTGAATTTTTTTAGTTGTGTATATTTTATGATATTGATTTTTTATTAAACCTCTTTAAAATTGTTCAAAAAAATTTCATGAATTATGTTTAAAAGAAATTAGATGAAAAATATCATATGAATTCGAAAATGTCAAACTCATATGCCATTGGATACAATATTCCTTCATGAATCCAACATGATCAACGCCACCACATAAGGATAATTTTTTCCCCAAGTCTGCTAGGGTAAAAAATGGTGTTGTAAAGAAATCTCTAGAAGAGGAACTAAAACTCTGTTTTTTAGGCCCTCAAAAGCTCTATTGAGCCCCTAAAACACTCCATCGAGTGTTTGAAATTCAAATTTCAAATAGCTTTATCGAGAGTTTAAGAAACCCTCGATCGGGTTAAACATAAGCTCGATTGAGCTATATTCTCGATTAAGCTATCATAATTGTCTAAGAAAAAAGAAAAAAAATGAAGCCCCACAATACTTGTCTTTAAGCTAATCGTAAAATTTATTTATTCCAAAAATAATTTTTATAATGTTCAAATGTATTCCAAACTCTGCTTTTCCATTTTTTTATTTTATTTTACCAAGAAAATAATTATAACAAGATAACTTTCTATAAAAGATTTTAACTTTTCTTTTTCAATTTTGAAATTCTAAAAAATGATAATTTGTTTATTGTTTTGATTTTAAATATAACAATTTTTATACTTAATCATTTTATAATTTCTTTATGTAAAAATTTTCAATAAAAATAAATCAAATCATAATAAATAAAACAACAAACTAAGCTAAATTAAATTTTATAGTATTATTATTTTAAAAATAATTTCATAACCACATTTAAATCTAGATTACTCAAGTTTAAATTAGACAAATAATGTTTTAAAATTTATGATTTCCTTGTGTTTTTATTATTTAAAAATATATATTGCAAACCTAAGTGAGGAGTAAAAAAAATCTATATATACTTCACATTTGTGTAGAATGAGGACAAAATTGAGTGCAATCACATTTTTAAGGTTGAGAGAGATTTATAACCGGAGATACCATTTCATCCATTACAACTATATTAATTATAACTTACAACTTTCACAACTACGTTTAATATTACTGAACTCATTTCTTTTCCCAAACAAGTGTATATATATATATAAGTGTTTAATAGATGAATTTAATATATATGATTATGATCGAGGGAATTATATTTAGTAACTCTTTAGTGAATTTTATAAACTATACATTTCTAGTAGCGTCAAATTCACATTTTTAAGTTACACTTATTTATATTAAAAATTATAATATTTATTAAAAATCAAATTGATAAATTTCTTATATTTTAATCAATTTAATTATTTAAATTATATTTATACTAAATTTATTATTTAAATTATAAGCATTGAAAATTTAAATCATATTAAAAACTCATTTTTAAGTTACTAAATTATAAATAAAGAATATTACATTTCAATTGCAAGAGGGATAAAAATTTTTCAAATCTATACACCAAAACGCTAGAAATGTAATGAGCAATTAATTCACACTATTGTTAATTACCTATTCAAATGTAATTAGTAATTAAATTTGTTTTTGTTGTTTTTTTTTAAACATCAAATACTTACAATTTTAAAGTTTACATATCATTATTGATTTTTATATAAATTTTAAAATTTCCAACTTTAAGGCTCAATCAAGCTTTAGGGCTTGATCAAGCTCCTGACCCGGAGTTACACAGGAGATCAATCGAGGGTTTGATTAAACACTCGATAAACTATTTTTAAGCGCCTCAACAACTCGATCAAGCACTTAAAATTGTTCGATAAAACATCTTTTTTCTCTTGTAACTAAGCTCCATATTGCCACCCAATAATATAATCTTTTTCAAAAAAAGTTGTGAAAACCAATTAGATTATCCCTTAACCCATACTTATGTTGCTTGCCCCATGTTATTTATGATCTTTGTTAACACAACTATCTACACTAATGTTAGCAACATGTCCGATAGGATAGAATTAGATGCATCTAAACCCACTCAACACAACCATAAAGCTACAACTAATCTCTAATTGGTATCCATTTTGATAAAGCCCCTACTTTAAAAAGATTTCTCAAGATTCCTTATCATAATTAGGAATTATCCTTTATTAATAAGCACTTAAGTTATAGTTCATGGGTTATCGATGCTCTTTTTTTATAAACCATAATTTCTACATTGTTATTATTAACTAACCCAATATTATATATAAAACAAGATATTAATTCTTTTACCTCCTTCTACATCATAAAACTTATCCCGACTTAACACATACTACTTAAGTCCATTATAATTTAATCTATAAAATGATGGAAACGACCATACTACTAAAAATCCACTACATATGATTTTTTAATTTTTGGAAATTTCTATATTTGAAAAGATAAATTGATTTTGATCCAAATGAAAACCTTTAATGTCCTCTTACATCTATGAGCTTAAATAATACGGTTTTCTTGACATTATGCAAGATTTGATTTTTGATTAAATATATTGAAAATAGGTAATTTTCTTAAAAAAAAATATGGTTATTTGATTATTATGTCATTGTATAGCAGTAACGTCCCGTTTTGGTTTGGAAGTATTTTTCATGACCGAAAAAAATTAGGTAATTTTTTTGCTAGGTCTAATGTTAACATTAGATCTTGTTTTTTTCGATGCTCTAAGATCATCATGCTGCCGCATGTTCAGGCCATTCTATGAGGGCTGATGTGCGTGACTAATTATAGTTTAATGTTAGTGATTTAATGGGGATGTGTTTGAATCCTACAAAGGATTTATCACATTTATTGTAAATACAAAGCAACTCCAATGCATTAGTATTTTGTGGTTTGAATATCTTGAAATTAGACTTTATGTAAAGTTGGACGAAATCTAATTGTGAAGTGTTTTATAGAGAATACCATTATGTTGTTTGTGTACAAGAGATCTATGAGATATGTGGTGTTTTGAAGATGTAAGGACTATTCGTACGACTATTGATTCTTATTGGATTTTTACTTTTTCTCTTGGGTGGTCGAGAATAACACCACAAGAAGCTCAAGCACTTTTACTCTTTCAATACGAATTCTTTCCAATGGAATCTTATCTTTGAAGCAAACAACCCACCGCAAGGAGCTATCATGCAATGGCAGTAGACGATAAACAAGTAAATTTGTTTAGTGGGTGTGGGGAGAAGGGTCAGTTGAACGATTTGTGGGTGTTCAACGTCGAGGATGTCTTTGCTCTGGACACCAAGGCGTTTAAGGGGATCCAAGTCGAAGATGGTGGTGATGAAAGTCATCTTGGACCTTGCAGATGGTCTGCATTTTCTATAGGTTTGTGTTGTGGGAGTAAAGGACTGCTTGTCTATGGAGGGAATTCTCCTTCCAATAAGAGATTGAAGGACATACCTCAATTGTTAGTAATGGTTGCTGCAAAGCGTCATTTTTTGGAAGAAAAATATGATGGGTATGCAACAACTAATGCAAGTGGTGCTACATTCCGTTGTTTAGCTACATTGATTATATGCTTCCCTAATCCTTATGTATGTTTGAATTTGTTTTTTGCTCTCTAGTTGTACTTTCATGGAAACTAATTTTCTTGAGCTTCTAAAGAGCGCACATTTTAATTGATATGTAAGCTTTATATAATTTGGTTAACATTTGCTGCTTGATTGATTGTATATATAACTCCTGCATTATCACTCCTAGCATCTCATGGCACTTCTGCTTCTACAACATACTCTTATTATAGATAATCCTGATGGAGACTATGATTCTTCAACATATTTTTCTGTAAGTGCTACTTTATGAATGATATGTTGTTATTCTTAAATAGTTTTACATCAGTGTGAAATTTAGGTCACCTCTTCATCCCTTAGAGCATTTTGGAAGGCATAAAACATTATTAATCAATGATGTGTGTCATGGAAAGTAGTTTTAAATTTACTTTTCCTTGTCCATTTGATTGTTATCAAGTACTAAATTGTATATTGAACAACTTTTTTCCTTGAGAGTTGTTGGATTTTTCTTGTTGTGTTATATCATGGCATGGGTAGTAAGTATTTTGCAGTGCTAGAGGCAAAGACATGTATATTTTTATATCTGTGTGTGAAATTGGGGTTTTGTGTACATTAAGAGACCCCATGGTATCTTACACTAGTAAATGCATGGTCAATGGGTTTATTTAGTTCCCATAGTAGTTTCTTAATTTTATTAAAATTGGAACGTCGAAAGAGTTAATTATTAGATAAACATGAAATTGATATGAAATTTGAATGAAATTGTGTTAATGATAAATGTCCATAGTCATCTCATAAAATTATTGTAGAGTTTGTTTTCTAATTATTCAGGTAAACACCCTCTTTAACTCATTTGTCTCATTACAGGAGGCAACTATGGCAGCTACTAAAGTTGCGCTTCTTCTATGAGCAGGACAAGATTGAGGAATACATTATGAAGTAACTCCTTTTACTTCATCTCGTCAAGAGTTTCCTTAACATTAACATGTGTACAAATCAACAATAGCCAATTTGTTTGATAATCACAATTGTTTTTTGAACAAATCCTAATAGATCAAAGACTAGCAAATAAGCTATGGATAAGTTTGTAATATATATAGTGACTTTTGAACTGGGGATCTATTTTGAAATGAAATTTGTCGATTAAGGCTTACCATTGGAAAATCAAGTTCATTTGTTTGTAGTTTGATTGTGATTTAGCATTAGCTACCTAACAGATATGGTAAAAGGGGATGGAAATGTTGCATTAGGTAATGAGGGATGCTTTTATTATGCTTATTATGGTATACTATTATTACTTAATGAGAAAGTATCATAAGAAAGTAATAACGACAGGCATGCAATCTTGTGTAAATATTCTTTAAGAATTTGGTTGCTACTTAGTTTCATTTTCTATCAAGTTTTCTTAATACTAGTTTAGTTTCGTTGTTTATGAAGTTTACTTAATTCTAGTTTTGATAAATATAGGAAAGTGAGTTGAACCCAAGTGATATGGAACCTTCTAACCATAAACCAAAAGCATTTAGTTACATTCTATGTTTATTGAATATCTTTCGAGGAGCTTTGTTATCTAGCACTACGATTTCCTAGAAAGGTCCAATGTGTCATGAAATATTAGAAAATAGATTGGGGTTTGAATTGGTTAAAAATAACCTTAAATATTGTTTAAACATATGCAATTCTACTATTTGAACCAACTCATGGATAAGATATCAAAAAATTTCTCATGGTTCTTAAGGAAGTCACAATATTATAGTTTTGAACATGACAAACTGACTGAAAATTGTCTCCTTACTAAGAATAATTGTCTGAGAGCCAACTATAACATTCCCAAGAACCATAATGTTATGTTACTTCATACAGTTTTGATACCTAAGTTATCGTCCAACAAAATTGGGTTATTGTTAGCTTTAACAATTATGCTACAGTGATATTCATAGCTACCAATCAAGACAAAAGTGCTCTTACATATTTGTAGTATAATAATCATTAGGTTTTGAATGAATACATGCTTAGAACTTGGACTAAGGCATGGGACTGGCATGGAAAAACATGCATGCTTAATAGATAGACATATATAGAAGAGTAGGTTTACTTTATTCTGAACTATAATGCATTTGAACCCTTCTTTCCTACATTGATTTTCCTTTTTGACCACAAGGATTTGCTGTCATATTCAAGAGAAGTAACAACATACGAAGATGTGAATGGGCATTAGATGCAAAATTCAAGGATTTGCTGTCATATTCAAGAGAAGTAACAACATACGAAGATGTGAATGGACATTAGATGCAAAATTCTATATCATTATCATCTAATAGCATGAGTTTATAGCTTGTTAATAGTAAATGCAAGGTGACAACTATTGGAGGGTTCATTTTAAGTGGTTGGAGAGACAAACATAACTCGTGACATTTGAAGGTGTTACTGTATTGCTTCTTGAATGAGTGTTATTGATATAAATTATTATAACATAAATAATGTAAGTAATTTAAATTGGCTTATCGTTTTTATGATATTTGCAGCAGTAAAAATATTTGCTTAAATACTAATATATATTGGTAAAATCATGTCGATTTTAGATTTATAGGCTAAATTGACATTAAGTTAGAAAAATCAGTAGTGGATTTGCTTAGATTAATAGATTTTATAAGTAAAATTTTTTACATTGAAAATACTTGTATTATGATATATTTCATAAAGCACATTGGTAATAGGCATTTTATGTTGTTTTATACATACAATTCATCGATACGAAAAAGTCATGACATGCCACCACGCCTCGTTACACTTTGCTTAATCTAAATTAAAACTCTTAATATCCTTTTACATTTAAAATTCAAATAAAATAATTTCTATAATATTGTATAACATTTATTTTTTGATTAAATACATTAAATCTAATTCCTTTTACATATAAAATTATTTTAATAAAATGAAAATCCTTAATACCTATATTTAGAATTTAAATAACCTAACTTGATGTGGTGTAAGATTTAATTTTTGATTGAATACATTTAACCAAAATAATTGTCTCATTAAAAATATGGTTATTGCACTTAAATGACAAATCTTATGAATTCTACGAAAAGAGATATAACGTGGGATGGAATGATAATTTGAAGTTCATTAACAGATAAAAATTTGATGTAACATGCTTTCAACAAATTGAAGAATTTAGTTACCATCCCAGTTGAAATTAACATGAGTGCATGGCAGGTTGATGACCCTTAAAACTAACCTTGCTCATGAGTATTGCAAGACATGATGACAACGAATTTTTAAGTGGATTAGTGTTTATTTGCAAAGATATTTCTCTATAAATTAGTTTAAACATAATATCTGTAGGAATATGTCTTAGATTATTAATTTGAGTTTAATAAAAATTTATTTATAAAATTATATAATTGTTTTTTAAAATGTGATTAATTTTTTCTTAAAAGTAATGTTTTTTTTTAAGAATTAATGAAAAACTCATTGTTATTAAACAACTACTTCATAAATTCACTAATAAATCTAATTACAATATATTTAAAAAATTTTAACCCACTAAACTATTCACTAATCCCATCAAACTAAAATCTTTTAATTTAAAATGTAATTATTTAACTAAAATATATATCTAATGTTATTGGTTGCTTGTATTTCTTTCTTTTGTCTGTCAAACACCTATGGATATATGCCGTGTATAGAACATTCTAATTGTATGGTTAAAATCATAATAATGAGATTATGTCTTCTGGTTGTGGTGTAACAGTTAGTTGGGGAGGTTTGGTCTCTACAAGTTTTGCGATCCAATCTCAGACATGACTATGTATACTTGAGAGCTACTCCAAGTGCGATTGATTTCTTCCATTGAAAGTATCTTGTTTGTAAGCCATGTATGATAATTTCTAATAACTTCTTCAAGGTTTTATGAAAAATGGGATTTTTGAAATACAATTACTAAGAGACCACTTTAATTTGAATCCTTCAATAGTTGAATGAGTCAAAAGTTAAATAAGCTTACTTTTAATAAATGAATAATACGAAGGAATCTACAACAACAGTGGAAGCTAATATAAAGGAAATGCGCATGAGTATCTAGTTCTATGTAATTAATTGTTGTAAAATGAGTGTTGCATCTTTGTGGCTTTGCAACTGTAAGATTATTTGATCGGGGTGAGTTTTGTAAGTAGCAATCTTCTCTCTTTCAACGGGGCTATTACAAGTTCCTCTTGAAAATAATACAAAGGAGACTTTTTCAAACAACTCTGAACCATAACAAAGACTATGAGTGCTAAACATATACATACCAGATGAGTGACTAGAACCCGTGAAGGAAGCAAATGGAGACTTTGAAATAACCCTGGGGCATTTTTATTTATGGTCTTGGATATATCTATGGAAACTATTATTGCTTCATCGCTCTGGTAAGGTAGCCACTTAATTACATATTTACATTTTAGGAAAATTTGCCATATATAAATTAACATAAATCCATCTTCATCTTAAAATAAAATAATTAACTCTATATACATAATATTTAGAAGGTATAAATTACACTAAGTTGAAAATAAACTCTTTGAAATATAAATCTCAATGTTAAAAAAAAAAAAAATAATTACCAATTTGATACTAAGACCCAGTGACGACCTTAGAACCTTCACTAAATTGAAGAAATATATTTGTAGTCATTACTTGCCTTAGCATAGCCAACTACAAGAACGTTTACCAACTCTCTTAGCTAGTTAGATAGATACCTCGCTTGGGTGGGAGTATAATAGATTATGGCTTATGAATGCACAAATTATGATAAGAAGAATTAGATATTAGCGTAAGCTTATATTTACATAATCTAAGGAATATCAAGTGTTTTTGAGGCAACGGTTTCATTGATTTTGTATCCCATGAATGAAGAATTCGATATTAAATTCCATTTAAAATATTTTCCAAGTATAATTAGTTTAGTTGGAACCTTACATGAGTTGGGTTTAAGCTTAGGACAAGGGATTTTAATAAAGCTCTAGTAAGATCAAGATTGAACAAGTTATTTATCTTAACAAAGGTAAGCTACTTCAAGTAAGAACTTTTCTTAGTTAGGTAGTTAAGTAGGATACATAAGATAGTTTGATTTAAGATACATTTATGTGATAATTTGTGTATATATGAGAAAGCACACAAGGGTTGTATTATTGGGTTTCATAATGTATATGTACTAAATAAATGAATATAAAGACTCCAAGACTATATTTATATAGATTGAGGTATCAAATTTAATGAGTATCACTTTTTTCTTTCATTTATTGGGATTCAGACCAAAAGAAATCTGTTTTCACTCCGCCCTTAGTGACTTGACTCAAAAGCCAAGTGATATGACAGAAACCCAACACAAACTTGCGGTAGAAATTGGCAAGACCAAGAAAGCTACAGAGCTCTGTTAAAGTGGTTGGGGCCAATCCCGAATAAATTGTATCTTGGCTAGGTACATGATCTAGATGGCTCCAGAGAGACACACAGAACAAAAATAGCTCAAAAATCAAAGTGTTTGGATTGTGCTCAAGCCAAGACCAGATTGAAGACCTTGCCGCCCTGATCGTGGTGGTGCGAACGACTCGTCAAACCAAGCTCGTATGTGAAAGATAGAGCTCTTCAAAGTTTGACATGACAGGGGAAAAGTGGGGCCCATAGTATGCCACATGGCATCCCAGTAAGAAAATGGGACCCACATGGCAGCTCATCAGCCATTGACACGTGGCATTCTCTCAATTGTCTCATAGGCTGGCATAAGAGACAAAAATCATGGGAAATGGTTAAATAAATAGCCATATAACAAAATGTTGATAACTATATATAAACAAATCACAATAACCCCTTTAAACCCCAAAAATCGCATCAGGACATGGTTTCAGGATCGGTGGTCACAAACCCTGTCGAACCCTTTAAAACCAACTTATCGCATTTCTATATGGGATTGGGATCGGTGGTAATAACCTCCATCGAACCCTCCTCCACATATCCCGCATAGACTTACAACCATATGTTATAAACATTATATATATATATATATATATATATATATATATATATATATATATATAATATATATATTGGGATCGACGGCAATAACCTCCTTTGAACCCTCCACATCTATCGCACCCCGAACTATATATATATGTGTGTGTGTGTGCCCATATAAAATCAATGTGCCAATCATTGATTGCGACATCGCCGATATATATATCGGCGTAACCCCGATTAGGGCGCCGATACTTTTGCCGTGCCGACCACCGATAAGTTTGGCCACCGATATGGATATCGGCGACATCCCGGATAAGGCGCTGATATATGTGCAATCATAACTGTCGATCATCGATATGGATATCGGCGGGACCTCACACTTCACGCCGATATAAGTGCAGGTCCTTGTGCCAACCGCCGATTGCGATTTATGCACGTGATTTATGCATTAATAAAGCACCTGTAAGGTATCATGCGGGATTCAAGGGATGTGCCACCATTTTCCAACTATTTTATGGTTAAAAGGCTTATATATGGGAGAGGCAGGATTTGATCCCCCAACCTTCCCTCAACCATGCGCCTATTTTGCCATTGCACCAACCACCTGACCTTGGTAAATCTGCCCAAGGTTTTCTACTTAAACATTCATTTTTCCCTTTGCACATAGTTCGAAGAGGAGAGAGACTGCAGGCACAAATTTCGAGGCATAATGTAGGCACGAATTTCAAGGTAGCAGATTAATTAATATTTTAATGCGGGAACCATGAATTTTGCAGGAGGGCAAAATTTTCACTTTGTCAGAATTTGACAAGTTTTATATGGTTTTTACACCTCTCATCACCACGAACACAATGGTGCTATTCATTTTTTCATCAGAGGTCTGCATTTTCCAGTCAGTTCCAAAATGCACGTGGAACCATGATTTCAACAAAAATAGGGAGTGGAACCATGAGCCATGAAATTTTCCCAAGGAGGTAAAATTTTGACATTTCAGAATATAGTCAAGTTTATACTTATTTTTCATGGTTTCCCACAAGGATCGCAATGGTGAGACCATATTTGTCATTTGAGTTGCAGATTTACATTCCATCCATGGAACAAAATCTTTAAGGAATCCCGAGGGAATCTAGAAGATTCCTTAAGCCCAGAATTCTCATCTTCTCAGAATTCAGATTTTGGACAGTCAATTCAGCACTGCTCGATGCCACAAAGCTAATGGTGGCTTTAGATTTCTTCTTCTTGTCACTTTTCCAAGTGCTAGTGCAAATGTCCACATTCATGTGTGAGCAACCATCTTTATGAATATCAATGCCTTGAGAGCAGTGGTTTGAGCAGCTTCAACAGTGAGACATCAACTTCTTCAGATGGCCCTTGGTTGTGAGGTATATGATGTGTTCATGTACTTCTTCTTTCTGCATTATGTTGTACAGATCCATGATTGATTTTGATGCAGGGTATTGCTTATTTCATGTTATCATGATTGCTTGCTTCATGTTATGCGAAGTATTTTTAGGTGATGTACTTTTTTTCATAACTTATCATGTTATGCTTTGAGATCCCTTGTTGTATGTTGTTGGGATATTCTTGTTGTCGTCATGCATGTGTTTTGCTTTGACATCCCTTTTGTGCCATGTTGGCAGGATGCGCACCATGCTTGTTTTTGTGTCATATTGAGAGGAGTTTTTTGATTGAGAGTTCTAGTTGTGGAACATCTCTTAAAGCCACTCTTGCATGAGGGAATTCTTCCTTGTATGATCGAGACATCATCTCCATGTACATCACCTTATTGACAACACCTAATGCAGCGACCTACACCATCTTGACACTGGGGCTCGGAGACATAGTCCCCCTTAGATGAACTCCATTATCAACAGCTTTTGTTTTCATGTGTTGATGATCGTTATGTTCCTCTTCCTTACAATTTGCAGCTGTATTTGTTAATGTTCTTTTAAAATGCAATTTTAACACATCACGAAATTAAAAGGTCTTGGAAAGGTCCTTCTTCACACCTGGACCTGGATCAAGTGGTATCAGAGCAGGTCTTAATGTTGATGTGAATTGTAGTGTGAACAATGACAAAGGATGAAAGAGCAATGTACGAGACCATACTTAACATTTCCAAGAAGGTGGAAATTATGTATAAAACTCTACAGAAAGAAACAGAGGAAAAGGAGCGATTATAGATTCAATTGAAAGCCACATAAGAGGCCATGAAAGAACTGAAGCAAGATAGACATAATCTTCAAACAAAGAATGATGAATTGAAGATGCGTCTACATGAAGAGAAAGAGGAGAAGCAGAGTTTGCTACTACAGCTGC
>APFE030659678.1:327330-355956 GCA_000404065.3 Pinus taeda
ATTCATCAACCCAAAAGGCATGACCAACCATTCGAAAAGACCCTCCTTAGATTTGAAGGCAGTGTTCCACACATCGAAGGGTTCGATTGGTACCTAGTGATAACCAAACTTTAAGTCAATCTTGTTGAAATATTTGCCCCCTTTGAGCTAGTCGAGAAGGTCATCAATCCATGGGATGGGATACCTATTCTGAAAATTGATCTTATTCAACGACCAATAGCCAATACAAAGTCTCCAGGTCCCATCCTTCTTCTGTACCAACATGATCAGGCTCCCACAAGGTGATGAACTTGGCCTGATGTGCCCTTTCTGCAACAACTCCCGAATCTACCTCTTGATTTGATCGTTCTCCAGAATAGAGCTTTGATAGATCGGTCTATTCAGTAGCGACACACCCAAGGTTAGATTGAGGGAGTACTTGAATTGATAGTGTAGGAGTACCCCTGTTGGTGAGGTGAAGATGTACTTGTACACCTCCACGACCTTGTCCATCTGTTGTTGCCATGCAAAGGAACCCTATCTGGAGGCTGTGGATGTGGCCACAATATTCTTCTTTCCCTGAGGGAGAATCATAAGGAAGAAAAATTTACCAGTCTAGGAATGATATTACTGCATTGCTTCATAAAGATCAAAGAGATGGTAGTATGTGGTCCTACCTCAAGTATCGTATATAAATTATATCCCAAAGTAATAATAACAGTGTGAGGCATAGACTCATACACAACATGATGCTTCCAAAATTATGATTGGCCTAATAATACATCACAAAATTCAAGAGGATAAACATCATGCGATACCTCATTTGTGAAGGGATTGATGTTGTAGGGAAGGAAACAATACTGGTTGGCACAAAGATCTCATCCTTGGTGAAGCCACCCGATGGAGTACGAGTAGGTGTGGTGTGGTCGATTGGCCCAACCTCTTCATGACCTTTGTTGAAATGAGGTTCTTTTGGCTCTCGATGTTGACAATGAACTGCAACAGAGAACCCTTCACCCACATATGTGAGTGGAAGAGACACTCCCCCTTCTTCGGATCTTCAAGCCCAATATTATGTATCTTGGTGGTGAAACGGTCACACTGAGATACAAATCAATAATTTGCTTCCATTTTTCGTTCCTTTTTTTGATTTATGACTCAAGAGTCAAAACATGCATCTAGTTTGGAAGTCTTCATCTTAACCACCAGTGATTTCTTTGCTCGACACTCACTTGTGTCGTGACCAGGGCTCTTATGGAACTCACACCATTTTCCTGTGTTCTTCTTTGTGTTCATGGTGTTTTTCTTTGCTTGCGACTTTGGTAGGTTGTTTTGGGTCACCATGCCTTGCCTTTGTCCTTTGTTCTATGGTCTGGGGGAGCCTTTCCCTTGCTTCGAATTTGTAGATCCAAAGTATCGCTTCTTTTGCTTAAATTTATACTCAATCTTGACAGTGTATGGTTAGGTGACAACAAGAGAGGGGATGTCCAAGAACTCCATCTCATCCTGGATGTACTTATGTAGAAAGTCACAATACTTGAGTACCAAATGCCACTTAGAATCCTTGATACCCAACTTTGTGCGAAGGGTATGAAAAATATTTGTGAACTTCGGCACGTCTTGGTCCCTTCCCTATTGCAACGTGGTCCACTTTATGTATTTATCTTCATAGCTCCCGACAGGGTAATATTGTTCCTTGATGGTGTCTCAGAAAGAACTCCAAGTGGGTGTAGCTTAAAATTGTGAGGGTTCTTTCTCATCCTTCTGTTCACAGTAGGTTTCCCACCAATCCTTGACATAAGGGGCGGCTTTGAGGAGTGCAAGAGTAATCTTTTCCCGATTGGAAAAATCATTAACTGAAAAATATTATAATAATAGATTTAACCATCTATGTATGACGTCTGCATCTATCTTGCCTTCAAATATGGGAATGTCAAATTTGACTTGTACCTTAATGGGAGTGACACCTCCAGAGTGGTTGTTGGATGAATATGCGTCGCTTATGGGTAGTTGCAGAAGGATCTAGGCAAATTTGTCCATCATCGCGTTCCTTTGTTGCTTGAGGGCTTCTTCGAGCAATATTTTGAAAGGATATCCCTCTCCCTTATCTTTCTTTTCTTCCACGAGGGGAGGCTATCGGGGTTTGTGAGGATGGTCTTGCAAAGTTTCAACTAGTTCAGGCCTTAACTCCTTACACCCTGACCTCATTGGGGACATGCAAAGAAAAACAGAGAAAGAGCAGACTGCTACAATACCACTGATCTAGACTTATGAAAAAATGCAATAAAACATGGATATAAACATAAACATAGAGATGTAGCAGAAATAAAACTTCATTTCATTAATATCAAAGAATTGAAATATACTTACATACAAAATGGTAATAAAGTAGCTCGGGCGATGATAACTTATCTCTGAGAAGAGATGTGGCAGCTACATTCCTTTTAACTGTGTTACAATAGGCTCAAGGGCCTTTTTATTATTGAACAACATAGGGAAACCATAAACAACAAAAAACCTAACCCTAGTAGATGAAATGCTAAGAGTTTGTGGGCCTCGTTGGGGTTAGTTGGGAAACCAAATTTCTGGGGTTGTAACTTGGTCATATGATCTTTGTTTTGCATGTACAATACCTCATTAGAAAGATATCTCTGAGTACGATAGGATTTGTGGTACAAGCGTATGATGTCCCTCAAAACAATATCGTTTAGGGTGTCAAAAAAGCTCCGAAAGTTCAGGACCCAAAAAAATGCTAAAAATAGTAAATTATGTTATAATCAAGGAAACTGATGAAACTGACTTAAGGTCTAGGTGGAATATGCGGGTGTCCACCAATATCCACATGGATCATCCATGCACAAGAATTCCATGAATCTCTACGTAAAGCAAGGAAGCAAAAAAACCAAGTAAGTTTAACTGTTTGTGTGCATGACAACATTAAAGAAAACAACACATGCAAGGAAAAAAACCCATAGAAAGTGTGTTGAAGTAAGAAAGTGCATGCACATATGCACAAAAACTTCCCCATAAATGAAATTTAGGAGAGTATGCGGTGATAGAAATAAGTCTATGGACCTTGACAAACATGAGTCATATTAAGTACCCATGTAGAAAATAATCCCTCAAAAAGTGCAAAAGTTGAGAGAGGAAAACCCAATAGGAAAAACCTAAAAGAAAATAGAAAGAGAAGACTGTAACATACTATGTAAAAGAAGTTGCTCTCAACACCAGTATGTAAAAGAAGTTGACTTCATGATTATAAGGATGGATGACTATGATATTGTATTGGGTATAGAGTTCATGGTTGTACAAAATGTTGTGCCAGTACCACATTTGGGAATATTTTTCATTCTTTGAGGAAAGGAACCAATTATTGTTCCCATCGTTGGTGCCATGATAGATGGATGCAGGATGACAACTATCCATGTGGAGGAAGGACAATGAGATGATGATATTTGTGAGAGGTTGGATCATATGGAGTCCACGCTCATGCATCATTCAAGGATGATGGCTAACTTAGCACATGGAATTCTGAGGATGTCAAAGAGACCTCAAATAGTTGATGCTAAGACTTCTGCAATAGATTGTGAGAAGGTTGATGTCTATACCTCTATAGTTGATGACAATGGAGGAGATGTTGAGTATGTTGATGATGTAGATGATATTGATGCTTGGGTTTTGTGTTTGAGTGGAGACCAGGATGATGAAGACTGCATTATTACATATGTAGTCTAAGATGAGGTTTAGGATGATAATCCTTGGCATAGTCAAACCAAAAAAGAGTTTGAGGAGTCTAGTGAGACTGTGGAGACAAATTGATGGCCTAATGATCCAAAGTTGGAGGGATTGATCAAGGAGATTGAGGGTAGGATTGGTTCCTATACCCCTTTGTTGAGATACATTGCAGATAGATATGGAGGATTCATACGAGGCATAGTTATACCATTTCTAGGATCAAGGAGGAAATCTTTGGTGAAGAGAGATGAAGAATATAGAGTGTGGAGAGGTAGTCCAAGAGGCTACCCGACTTCATATTCCTTAATATCTCATGGAGATGGGTTCAGTATCAGTCACTCAGGGTGGTGAGTCTAAAGATACATGAGGTACCATGAAGGGTGCTTAATGATTATGAGTAAGATGAGGAGAGGTTTAGTTGACATGAGGATGTTATGATGGTTGTACATGTTCGAGTGCATGAGATCTTAAGGAGTTAGAACTATGATTAGATTAGTTACCTAGTTAGTTGATGACACAAGGGGATCCAACACATGAAATTCTTACGTGGGAATTCATGAGATTCACAACCAATGTATGTCAATAGATGAATTTTGTTCTTTGTTAACAAGACAATGTGATGAGGCGGTTGTTCAAATTTAGAGGTAATTTTTCTTGTAGTATTGCTGTTGTCTTTGGTGATGAATGGATTATCAAAGAGGTTTGTTGTCGAGGATGACAACATTTTTAGAGTATGGGTGTTGCAGATGAGACCACCCTAGGGATTTGGGTTGAGAAACCCAATAGAGCATAGGGAAAACCACAACAAGAAATGCTCAGGCAATCAATCTAAATGCTTATTCTATTGAACTGTGCAGTAGTGTCCTTACCAGGATGTCCTACGTTTAGGTAGATCTCACAAGGTGAAAACCCTCAACTTCTCTTGATGTTCTTGAAACCTGAAAATTATTCAAATGGAACATATACATTAGTAGAAACATAAAGCATGTTCATGACATGAACCTTAAATCATATAAATGAATGACCAATTATACATCAATATAAAATTCATAAACGGATTACAACATAATTTTATGCATAAACACATTTAATATCAGAAACAGAACAACGTTCCTTTTATTGAAGTTAGCTACAAGTAAAGTGGAGAAATACAACCAGAGCCCTTCTTTGGCTCCAAGTGGAACCGTCCTCCGGAACTATCCTTTCCCCACCTTCAACAATCTTCCTCCATCACCAATACAAGGATATCTCAAGCAAGATGAAGAATATCTATAACAAGGAAACAAGGGTTTCCTGAAGCTTTGGGGAGTGCAGGAGGCACAGGGATTCGTCAGACTCAATCAGGGATAATCTCACTACAGTATCAATATCTCCTCTCTCCTCCATTAAGGCCTTCCCATGGAGGTTTTTTTATACTTATCCAAATTAGTTTTTTCAGTTGGGAAATAGTTGGGCCACGGGAAATAGGAGGTGAGTAACAGGTACAATCCATGAACTCCGCTCGAAATTAAGGAAATTTATTTTTTTTCATGTGTTTTAACATATGTACGCAAGTTGGGTATATGCTGACCCACGAGTACACACTTTTATCACAGGTAAAAGTAGCGTATCGGGAATAAAACACTGTTTTTTGGATTTTGGACCAAGTCTGGAAGGAAGGGTTTCCCTAGGCCATAATCAGAGCATGAGTGTTAGCCCCCTAATTTTCTCTCTTTTTTCCATTTTCCTCTTCCTAAATCATAACCATTTACCATTTTTTAACCTCTTTTATACACCCTCATCTTGCACCAGTCCAAGCACGGTGACATATTTCGTATAAACTTTATTTTTCATACTTTTAATTTAACTTAGCATTAATTAATCCTTTATTACATGATTTCTTGCTTTTAATCACTCTTTGTAACTTATCGATATCTCCAATGTTTATTTGGTAGTTAGAGTACTTACCGTGACCGCTGATCCTAGTGCGGGATCAGGTCTTGCACCGTTGCTAGCACAACAAATCCTTGCAGCAGATCCGAACCTCCTTGATCACCACCTCATTTTGAGCAGATTTAACCATGATAGCAAGATCGATCCAAAGGTAGCCAAGATCAAATCTGTAAAGGACAAAAGCTGGAGATTGGCTACGACCGATTTTGCTAATTGTCTAATTTTGAAGCCCGAAAAGATAAATTCTGCATTTGGTTATGTAATTGGTTGAATGATCTATTTTGGCCTTTGGCCAAAGATCTATATAATGTAGAATGTAAATAGAACTAGGAGAAGTTTTTTGATAGTAGAAGAGAACAGAGCCACAACCAGAGGGGCAGTAACAGGTTGCTGTATTTTGTTATTGCCTGAATCTAGGCTGGATGATGTATTAATGTATGTACTTGCCTCAGTGAATTAATAAAAGGGAGCTTCGCCTCATGTCTCACAAATTGCATTTCTGTATTTGAGCTGATGAATTGATTAAGGTATTGAGCAGCGTTTTTATTTAAAGGGGAAACACGCTAGTTGGTTAGGGCCCATCCAACCCAACACGTTTACCCCATTTCCCATTTTCATGTAATTTGTGTTTACATTGTCAAGTGTGATTTGATTTTAAGCACATGCATTCCTGTCTGAGTGAAAGCAGATCCGTTGTGTGAAGTAGATAAATTCCCTTTCCTACACTTGATTTCAGATTGGTTTTCCTCCGTCTGGTCCAAGCAGGAGAAATAACCCTGCACTAGTACAAGTTGGTGTGATATCTCCTTTTCTGCAATCTGTTTGATTGGTTTTCCCCGCTTGGTCCAAGCAGGAGAAATGAACCTGCACCAGTGCACGTTGGTTTGATGCAGCAAGCCTTCTTTGTCTACTTCCCGCAATCTTCTTTCTTTCATTAAATGCTCATGATGGGATGAATGCATATTGATTGTTTCTTTATTCCTGCACTCTGTTAAGATTAGAAACATTCATGTTTTATGTGTGCAATTTTATTGAACAGTATAATAGCACTTGCTATAATTAAGCACTCATTTTAAGAATTAAATGCTAAGTGTAGGAAGCTCTAATCCGGTGCAAGAACTAGTTTCTTGCCACGAGATCTGAGTTCTTTGAACCTGGAAAATTTCAAGGCCTTGCAGGAAGTAAAAAGCCTTTAGTAAAGACACCATTTATACCTTCTGCATAAATATCTATTCCTTCACTAGTGCAAGCAAACTGCAATAGTACAGGACATATTAGTGAAAGAAGGAAATATCCAAAGGAGTAGGTTTAAGGGCCCATTTGATGAGACTGCTAAGTGTCTCTACTAAAGAAAAACACACACTCAGTAGTTAAAAAATAATTAGCTAGAGTGATTGCCCTTTATCTTTAATTCCCTCTTGCAAATGCATTCTTCCTTGTTCCAGTCTTAGATTATTTTGATGGTTCAAATTGCCCTTCTCTTTTTTAATTTGATTCTGCAATCTTTCCCTTAAATAAAGTAGGGATTTATATTAGGAAGGTTCATACCATCTCTGACATTGCTTGTGCTTCGTCTCTAAGTTTACGGATCCGCCGAGTTGACAAATTAAGTGTTGAGGAGTTTGCTTAAGTGTAATTCCCGCACTCAACAATTAGATCTACCAAGAGTGGAAAATGGTGCTATAACAGATTCCCCCTAATATATGAGGTCAGAAGGGGTAGATGATGGCTAAAATGTATTAATTGTATAGAAGTAATCATGCCGAGACCAAGGAGGAGTTCACCAGAACTCAGCCTGTCAAACCAGCGAAAGAGATAAAAAAGAAACTGTTGTCTGAGGCGGGCATACCCATGCTCAGAAATAGTAAAGCATGCTGCATGTCAAGTACAAAAGTAGATCCAATTTGCATACAAGTATAAAGGAACTACAAATACATAATGGATCATCAGATCATAATCATGAAAGTTCATGTCTGAATATCACATATAAAGAGCTGATCAAAGATGCTGAAGTATGAAACTAATCATTGAAGTGAAGAAAATGATCCAAATAGTACCAAGTGAACATGATGGAATAAATGGTACTACACTGCAACTCGGCTGCTAGCATATAATATGTCGTTGTAAGGAATTGCAACATATAAGGTAGATGGTGTCAACTAGTGGAAATAGGAGTCACTGACAAGTGAACCAAGACATGTTGATACAAATCTGAGGTCTTCATCGACCACGTGGTACATTTCTACACAATGGGAATGATCTAAAGTCGACCGTGTGATAAATCATTTGATTACCGGTCATTAATGTATACCATTAACAAATGTGAGGCTACTAATTGATAATGATGATGAGAGTCAAGGTACCCAGTACAATCTAACAAGTGTGAATAAATGAGCTATAGTCGAACACTTGCAAGAATATATCAATTAAGAGACAATGATGTTTTCCCACTGTCGATAGCAAAGGAATCTACCACTGATGATTGCAAACCCTATGGTACTGCCAAATGGACTCTAGATCTCTTTCTTAGAGAAATGAGCTGAAGTTGATGGGAAAAGATCCTTTAGAAGGAAGGCATTAAGGCATAATTCATCAATCTAGCACGAGTGTAACCTGTAGGCCAATAACATGGAAGGAATTAGACGAACAAAGATGTAGTAACCCAACTGAAGCACGTTTTTGGTGTACACAAGATGTGGCTAGTATATGATAGAAACCCTCTGAACCAACCAATAATGAAAGCTGACACAAAGGTGAGGAATCCACTAATAGGGTCAAATGGAAACCAAGGCAATGCACAAATCCCAATGTGTGATAATGAAAGCTGATGTTGAACACAAGGGAAACCACTCAGTCAAAGACGCATGATATTGATCGATGCTGAGCACAAGGTGACCTATCAATAATGAAAATAGGGCTAGGGTGCGGCTCTAGATCCACCCTTAAAGTAATTTATCGTAGTCGATAAGAGCAAGACCTACCAGCAAGAAATCAATGGAGACCTTCTCAAACCAGCACGAGCAAAGGACCAATAAAAATGATGTGATAACAAACATGATGTTGACAACTAGGGATGGCCGACTGAAAAATAGGTCAAGAGACACCACAGAAAGGCCGACTCAGGTTCACTTCCCTTGAACAAAAGCACGACTCAACTTTGACTATATGGCAACATATGATAACTTTGTATAAGTTTGTCATGCAGGAGGCATAAGCAAACTCTCCATATGATTGGAAGAGGTAACCAATCGGAGGATTACTGTCTTAATAACAAGGTTAAGGATATCCTAAGTCAAACTAAAGCTCATCCCAATGGAGGAAAGAATTACTTTGAGTGCTTTGTTCAAGGGCAACACAACTGACTCTAACTGCCATCAAATATGGAAATAATGTCCTGTTCCTGCTCTTTTTGGAATATATAATTTTTTTTCCTTTTTCTTTTATAGGAAGAATGAAAAAATAATAAAAGAATGCTATAGTATAGTGGAAAGAACGAGTGTCAAAAAATAGATGTTCTAGTTCCTGGGAGGGGAACATTCCTATGCTCAATGCAAGGTGGTGAAACTGGTCAAGGACACTCAAAGGAATGCTCTTTCCATAGGTAAAAGGGCGCATCAAGTTGCAGAGGCTAAATGATTACAAGGATGATTTGGCAGAAGACATGGTCGAAAAGAGGCTTAAACATGAGTCCAGGTGAAGCTGTCTCAAGGCCAAAAGGTGCAAATAATCAATATGCAATGCAAGAGTACAACTCAACACCAAGGATCCTCTAGGGTATAAGGCCAAAAAATAGCACAAAAGAACGAGAATGAGTCTTCAACGCATAAGTCATGGCGGGACTAAAAAGGACTCCTGATCCTACTGAATATAGCAGCATGGGCAACAAATGTCAGCGAGTGAAAATGGTTTGTGAACCAAGACACGATGGGGTTGACCCTATGGCAAACATGTCACAGTATGGAGGCTAGTATGCAAAATGCAGCAGAAAGTGGTATTCCCTAACCTATATGCCAGTAAGAAAATAATACCTGCCATGACAGGTTTGCGGTCATGGGACCAAAATGCTTTCTTGAAGAAGTCTCCAAAATTTCCTGTAAAGACAACCCATTCTCGACACTCCAAGCCAAAAAGTCCATAAGTTAAAAACCAAATTTTGAAAAAAATAATTTTTATTTTTCAGCTTATATAAGGATTTTTGGACTCACAGTTTTGTCATTTGTGTTTTGAGCAAGGAGTTGTGGAGACAAACTCAAACAACTTCCTCCATCCAATTCAATCGTTCAAATCGCTCCAAAACTTCCAGATAACCCTTATGTCATGCTTTTAATTATTTGTGATACATTTTAGATTTTTTTTTCAAGTTTTGACCGTACGAAAATATGCCAAAAATTTCAACTCTTCATACACACGGGTTGAATACAGGTAACCCGCATATATGAGGGCTCTACACGCGACTGTGTAAAAAGGAAACCTGCGTGTACACGAGTAAAAAATTAAAACATAAGTCTAATGGTTTGAAACATATTTTTTGGGCAGGATGTCCATCACTTGGAGATAAAGGGAGCATAGTGCTATTGATAACAAAGTACTGGAGGACCAAAATGCCTTGGATGCTTTAAGAGATCGTGGCTTACTAAAATTCCTTAAAATTCCAAATATGAAAGCAAACACATGATTGCTTGAGTTGCTGATACATTACTGGAGTGCAGAGGATGATGCATTCATGATTGATCAGATGCCCCTAAGGAACAAGATCGAAGATATTTACTTCATTACCAGTCTTTCTAGAAGGGGAGAGGTAGTGCATTCTACTAGCAGGACAAGGGGTTGTCCTAGTGTAGAAGATCATGTCCACATATACTATCCCAGTCATCCTGAAAAGATTGGAAGTCAGATTCCAATCAAGCACGTAGAGAGCTTGTCCTTGAAAACTCTACTATTTACCATTTCCACGGTAAATGATTCTGTTGCTTTACATCAGGCCTCATGAGTATCTATGAGCCTAACAATGGAATGTCTCATGATAGTGTTTGATTGGTGCACACCTCTACTGACCAATATGAAGAACCAACTGACTTCTATTCAGAAGGGCCAGAAAAATAATTTTGGATATGGCACAATATTATGCTCATTCTTCTTTGAGAAAGTACTTGGGCTTCGACCCAAGGTGCTATCGGCCATCAACAACCCAAGGGATCCAAGTATGGGTAGACGAGCTAACCCGATGAAGTGCCTAGGGGGTGGTGATGTCCCCAGGACAACTTTTAACGATGAGTTTTTCGTATGGTGGGATCAACAGGTCATCGTAGTCGATGACTACCCTTATGCTGGGATGTATTTCCGAGGAGATCCAGATTTAGTATTACCACCAGATGTAGCATGGGGCGCCATAGGTAACAAATTTTTATTTTTATTTTTTATTTTTAATTTGTTAAGATTTTTGGATTTTTAATATAAATGACTTTCAATATATATATATATATATATATATATATATATATATATAATGAGACAAGACTCTTACAAAATATATGATCATGTTTTAGATGTGGGGCCAGTGAGACCTGACAGATTCCCCTGACATAGGCATCGTGGAAGAGATGCTAAAGGGGTTGCAACTTAGATGGAGAGAGTTCTCTATGTAGTTCAGAGGAACTTGGTGAGACTAACTCACCAAGTACCCATGATATCCATAGAGGCTACCCGAGGAGCTGCAACGTCATGTGGTAGGAGTACCACAGGACTGGGTGCAGCTATTCCAGCATGTAGCCAATGCCATTGTTTATTTTCTAGTTGCTCATCCTACGCTAGCTAGATAGATGATCAGATCTTTTTATAACTAGACATGATGATGTGCATAAGCCCAAAATTTGTAGGGCATTTTGTCCCAATTTTTGTATATTATTTTGGACACAAACACTCTATCTATTTATAGGCGATTTTATGATGATCATATATATAGATGATACTTCGGTTATTTTTAATGTTTTTCAATTTGATGAATGATTTATATGCCAGTCCAATGCTTGATTAATAATAGAATTTAATGAATTTTCTGATCGTGGAATGTGAACATATGTGATATAAACTAATGATCGTTGCAACAATCTGACTCTCAGAAATTGGTGATACAAATAAGGATCTCATACCTGATAAAGGTTATTCAGCTGAGATACCACCAGTTGTGAGTCTAAATAAACCACTAACGAATCAATACCAAGAGATATCGCTTCAGATATCAAATTAATAACGACAATATATTTGGCGATATTATTCGAAGCAGGACTGATACATACTCCTCTTGAAACCATTAACTGGCCAGATGGATAATAAATCACCCAAGTCGCGGAAGCAAGGTTCTGGGTATGCCTACTCACACCATCGATGAATCTTAAATATACTGAATTGTCCATCAATACTTGCCAAAGCAGATCAAAAATATCGACATCACTAAGACCGATAGATAGATATGTACAAACATGCAATATAGACAAACAAGTAAGTGCTCAACCAAAGCCTAAACAAAGTGCTTCTTAAGGTAGAGCCCATTTCTAGGCTCCGCCAACTTTTTTCCTTCAAAGTCAATTAATTCATAAGCTCCCTTTTTCAACACTCGCTTGACTATAAAGGGACTATACCACATAGACTTAGACTTGCCTTCCCCCAAGGCATCTTTGTCTTAATCGTAGACCAGGACAAGGTCACCTTCAGAAACATTTCTAGGACGGACAACTTTATCATATTGAGTTTCTACCCTCTTTTTATGGGCTTCGTTTATTGTGGTGGCATCTCAATGCTGCTCATCAAGATGCTCCAAATGAACGAGGCGCTCCTCGAGACTGGAAGTCTCTGCAAGAAGTTCAACAACTAGCTTAAGAGAAGGAATTTCACATTCAACATGAAAGATATATTCCAACCCGTAAACTAGTTGAAAAGGAGTCAAGCTAGTGGCACTCTTAACTGACGTTTGGTATGCCCAAAGAGCCGGATACAACATGATGTGCCAATTGGATATATCTTTGTTAATCATCCTTTACAGGATGATTTTAAGGAATTTGTTCACGACTTCAACCTGCCCATTGGCCTAAGGATAATATGGAGATGAATGCTCCTATCAGAAACCCAATTTGAGAGAAAATACAGACATCAATTGATTTTGGAAATGACTGCCATGGTTAGTGATAATCTCTTTAGGGGTACCAAACGTGAAATAACTTGATTGAAGAGAAAAAGGCCTCTATTTCACCGTCATTCTTAAAATTAGGCATGGCCTCAACCCACTTCGTAAAGTAGTCTACGACCACTATGATATGCTTGTGATTTCATGCTGAAGACAGATTACAAGTAGTAAAATCAATGCCCCACTTCGTGAAAGGACCGACGGTGATAACAGGGAAAAGCGGAGCTAGGTGTACATGCATTTTCTGAGTATAGAATTGACAAGGATGGCATATTTTGACCACTTCAATACAATCTTTGAAAATAGAAGGCCAAAAGTAGCTTGCTTGCAAAATTTTCTGGGTTATTACAAGCCCTGATAGAGGACCACCACAAGCTCCACTATGACAATCATTGAGAATTGAACTTCTTCCAAAGTTAAACAATGCCTAAGGATTGAATCAATCCCACGACGATATAATGTGTCACCTATAATAAAATAATTCTTAGCGAGGTGGCACAAATTTCTATGCTTATCTTTGGAAAAAGCGGGTGGAAACTTCGAAGTCTAGAGATATATAATGATATCCCAATACCAAGGATCTTGTCAAGAAATGAGAAATAAATCTTCATTGGTAAAATTTCCCTCATGAATAATTTCTTCCTCACAAGGAAACTCTTATATCAACTCTGTAAATACTAAATATTTCTTAGATTTAGCCGACATGAATTCGAGATCGAATTCTTGCAAAATGACAATCCATCTATTATATTTTTCCCCAATAACTTACCTACTGAGAACAAACTGAAATGGATTGACAACTCCTAGGACGAATGTTTTTTGAAGTAGAATGTAATGCCGAAGCTGCTGGACAACATGGACATCTACCAAAGCCAATTTTTTGATGGGAGAATAGTGCAGTTTAGGACCTATCAAGCCTCGACTTAGATAGTAGATTACATTCTCACATAAAGCATCATCTTCCTAAACCAAAACCATACCAATGGTTGATTCTGCTATAGCTAGATACAAGAGGACAACTCTGTTATAATTAGGTGGACTCAACAATGGAGCAGAGGTTAATGCTTTTTTCAAAGCATCAAATGATCATTGCACGAAATCATCCCATAAAATGGGACCCCTTTCTTAAGCAAACACATAAATCCTTTTGTGATATTGGCGTAATTGGCTATAAATCTCCTCAAGAAATTTGCTTTTCCTTGGAGACTTTGAAGTTGATGTATGGAAGACAGGGGAGGCAACTGAAGTATTGCCTCAACCTTGAAAGGATCAACACGAATCCCCTCTGTTGACATGATGAATCCTAATAATCGACCGTATGTGACTACGAAAATGCACTTATTCGGATTCAACCAAATTTTATAAAAACGACACTGCTCAAAGATCAACCGAAGGTGCTTAGGATGATCAATTCTATTTCTAAAACAAGCAACTAGATCATTCATATATTATTTGATAACGTGCTTGATGTCATGGAAAGCGTAAGACATGGCCTGCTGAAAAGTGGCTCTAGCGTTTTTGAGGCCAAAAGGCACCTTTTTGGACGCAAATGTACCCCAAGGACAAATAAAGGTTGTCTTGTGTTGATCTTTTGGACGGATAGTAATTTTATTGTAACCAGAGAATCCATCCATGAACGAAAAAAATTCAATACTCGCACATTCATCAATAATTTGAACAATAAAAGGCATGGGGTAATTGTCTTGCAAACACGCCTTATTGAGGTCCCTAAAGTCAATACATACTCAGATCATTCCTTGCTTTTTATCTACGGGGACTGGATTAGAGACCCACTTAGTTAAAGGAATGGGGTATATAAAACCCGCCTTTAGCAGCTTTTCAACTTCAACTTTAATAGTTGTTGCCTTTATAGGATTGATCGGTCGAAGTTTTTGACGATAACTTTAGCATTTTCGTATGTCTTGATATCGCACTGGACTATAGATGGATATATTCCAGGCATTTCCTCATAAGACCAAGTGAACACATCATGAAACTATTTGAAGAGATCGATATAAATTTGAATTTCTTCAAGGGAACAGTAAGCTCCGATGAAGACATTTTCGATTATGTTAGGATTCCTAGAGATGTTCACCAGTACAGTTTTTGAGATAACAGACCTGTTACCTTAGGAAGAAAACTGTGTTGGGTCCAAAGGGTTTAAAATTGTATGAACATCACTAGTAGAAAGATTGGACAAAATTGACTCAATTTCTCACAAATGAGGGAGGAAATATGAACGATGATGTAAATCATCCCATGGTTTATCAACACCCATAATTTCTTCTAGGATTGCTTCCTCAAATGGTAAGACTGTGTCTAAGCAATCCTGAGCCAAGGTTAAGTCAAGGGTCCAAGCTGAAGCCACATCTCCATCTAACTCCTCTGGTTAGAAAGGAGTAGGATGGGATTCTGCAGAATTAACAATAGACTAATAAGAAATTTCTACTGCAGACATAGGATATGCCATTCCACCTACCTACCCTCCATCTAATGTGGTGTTAGATGAAGGTAAAGGCCAAGGGTCCAAAAAATAATGAGTTCGAAAGAAATCTCTTCGATAAGGCCCCTTGGAGGATGAAATAACATTGATTCTAGCTATAGGAGAAGGAAGATAAAAAATAACACCCATTAAAGAAGAGTACATCCCAACTCCTAAATTCTCTATAGGTTGCCTGGGATTGTTCACTAATGCAACAATAGAATCAGAAGATGCATGGGAGTCAGCCGGAGAATGGTCCATCTGATCAACTTTCACAATCCTCCCCTCATGAGGAAAACAAAGGATGCGAAATAATGATGAAACTATGGCATCCATCTCATAAATCCAATTCCTGCATAAGAGGAGGTTGTAATCCAAGTTCACATTGACAATTTCTACCTCAATATTTACCACCTTTCCCCCTTCACAGATGGGAAAGGATGGAATAATCCTGTGTAGCCTATGAGAATGTCCATCAAATGTCGTCAATAGAGTTAGTGAAGGAACAACTTGAGGCGATCCAATGGCCTTCCAACATGACATGGACATCACACATGTGGAAACTCCCTCATTGATAATGGTTCAAAAGATGTTAGTATTTCGATATGTGGACTTTATCTAAAAAGCTATATGATGTGGAAGTATCTTTCTAACGTTTGACATATCAAAAGTGAGCACAAGATATTTTTTTGGATCTATTGCTTCGAGTTCTGAGAGTAATGCACTCCTCTGAGCGGGGCACAGTACCTCTAATGCTAACATAGCACAAGGACTTTGAGCCAAATCTTCTACAATCGAGTAGTTCTGGGCTGCCCTAACATTAGGGTTAATGGTTGAGTGCTTTGCGGAGCCTTTCGACATCTGAGGTATAGACTCAATAGAGGGCCTATAAATATGGAGTAGCTCTAAAGAATCGAAAGCAAACTTAGGCTTAGATGATTCTGATTCACCATAATCACACAATTGCACAACGATGTCGATATGTGAGCTCATCATGAAGACATTTGATGAATTATCCCCTTCATGGTTGCCCCGTGTGGAGGTACCAACATTTGAGTTTGCATCAACAAGTAATTGTTGCCCTTAGGGAAAAGGGTTAGTGAGGACAACCTAGGAGCTAGAGGACCCCTATTGCACTAACGAGCGCTGAGCGTCTTGGATCTTAGGGTAGAGACGAGTCAAATGATCCCTACTGCATAACTTGCATGGAAATTTTACTTTTTTCTTGGACTCTTTTCTACCCCCTCTGGCGTCATCTCTAGGGTTGTTTGCATTGCCCTTCCCATCCCGACCCTTTTTCCTACCTTGTCCTTTCTTCTTCCCATCAGATTGTTGGTTTCCTTTTGGGTTGGAAGTTTGGATGGTGTTTATAGATGACAGTTGGGAAGGTGTAGATACAGATGGCGATGCCTGCATAGAAGAAGCGGTTTGTAAAGACAACTGCTTCAATTGATTCAGCAGGTTAGCTGTGTTGGCATCAATTGATTCGACTAGCCAGTCGACATGGGGACCTGGCTTCGGTTTGTCTATATCCACCTTAGATCTAGGAGCATTAGGTAGAATTTTTTGAAGAACCCCAGACTGAGAATAGATCAATTCTAACTATTGGGCCCTGAAAATAGCTTGCTCTTCAATGAAAACACCGAAGAGGGACACATCCTTAGAGATCTCAGGCTATAATGACTTAGGAAACCATTCAAGAAGGAATTCTTGTGGAATATCGGCTTTAATGAGCCTCTTACTTCTCCTCCATTCTTGGATATGATCCAAAATGTGAGTTTCCTGATCTGGAAATTAGCCAGAAGCTCAGTTCCAACATCATATCTAATAGGCAATTGAAAATTGTTCGAAAATATAGTAGCCAAATTGCCAAAAGAAGTGAAGGTGCCCCCTGGCAATTATGTGTACCATTTAGCCACATTTCTAGTTAGGGTACGTTAAAATAGTCTCAACCTAATTGAATCATCTATTAGGGAGTTAGACGAACACCATAAGTGGAAAGTGGTTACGTGGTCACCCAAATCTTCACCAGTCTTCCCATCGAAGTTTGGGATATCTGAGGGAAGTTTGGTTGGGACCGAAGGCCAAACTGGGTTATACATAAGTGGATCATTAGTCAATTTAGAGAGATCTGGCAAGTTTAACATTGCCAGAAAAGGGAGTTGTGGCAGACCCTGAGGATTCCAACCAGTGTGCACGGAACTCCCAGTGTTATGAAAATAATGGCCTGGATTTGTGAAGGAAACAGATTTCCTGAAGTAACCCTTAGACCCAACTGAACCATAAGGATCCCCTTGTGGTCCAGAAAAAATCGGAGTTTGACCAACTCCTACCGAAAAACATCCATAACTGGTAAATTTTCCCCCTAGAGAAGTGTTAAAAGGAGCAAAGAGCCCCTGATAAGGGTTCCATGCATTAGCATAGGGAGAAAAATTATGGAAAGAACTGACAAAATAATATGACATATTCCCTTGTTGATCGAAATAAAATGGATTCTCGGCTCCTAACCCATTAACTGCAGGGTTTATCCAACTTTGAAATGGATTATAATTTTGACTCGTAGAGGAAAAAGGTATCGATCCCAAAGTTGGATTGGAATGTGGTATATGACCACCCCTAAACGTGAAACCCTAGAAAGAAGTTGATCCACTTGCCATGGATGTGGAGGTAGCTAATGGAATACTTAAAGGAACCGGAGGAATCACACTAGTCGGCATTCCAAAAGGGAAAAAGCCAATGCCAGAGGCAACAACTTGAGAACTTCCACTCAAATATGGAATGGAAGTAGAACCAAATATAGTAGTGCTAGGAGTAACGAAAGGTATAGAAATAGTTCCTCCTCCTTGCACGAATACAAGATTTTGCATACTTGTAGCACTTGTTGTGGATGCCATGCTTCCAACAGTGGTCATCGAAGGAAAATATCAATATAGACCTGGGCTTGAAGGCTTGTTGGTCGGGGTCCCGATGTATAATAAAACGTCTAGATAATTAGGAGGAAGAGGAAAATTAGGAGCCGCAATAGACTCAGAAAACTCTTCAACCTTAATATTGTCTTCTGACTGGAAGAGGACTCAAGAAAGAACTAGAGTGTTCCTCTCTAACTCTCTACTTGTACCAGGTCTATCCTTTGAATCAATAACTCCAATTGGAGGATCAATCTCTAATGCCCCTGCTGCCATCGGTTGAAAGCCACTAGAAGTGTTTCTCCTACGTCTTCCAGGAGAAGGCTCAGGACTCGTAGGTGATACCCATGAAGTCTGCTGGATTGACGAGCTAGATGATCAACCACTTTGAATTATTTTAAAGAGATTTACTTAAAGACTCAAAAAAATGTAAAGTTAGGCCATCTCGAAGAAAAGATCACTCTCTAAAAAGTCCCTAAAGATACAAGCAATCAAACAACTTTTAAGTATTTCCGCTCCGGGTGATTAGGACCTGACACCAAAATACAAGGAAGTTAAAATCAAGAGCCTTCCGAAAATAGTCTGGGGTAATTATGGCCCAGGCCTACTAGCGAAGGTATCAGAAGCAGTTACGCTGACCTCCAGACAATAGCCTTTGCTGGTGCAAGCACCCAAGCTTCGTAAGGGTACCCTCTAGAAGTACTACTATATGTGATGTAATGTCAGCCTCAAGTGCCATGGGATTTCCCTTCGTAGCCACTTACGCAATCCCTAAGAAAGGCCACTATGGATACCAACTTGTATCAAAAGCCGAGCGGAACAGTCATGAGGCGGGATCCAACAAGTAGGAGAGGGGGTATATCTCTTCCTTGTCTTCACTCTCCCTCATGCTTAACTCCCAGTCACAAAGCTTTCCCGGTCTTTCTAACGATATTGGGTTTCACTCTTTATTCAAATTCTAAGTTTTATAATTTGAGCGGCCTTGGAGAGTTAACTCTCCTCTCACCTAATTCAAGGCCCTAACGAACCTAAACTTGTTGGTGTTGATTAATGACAACAATAAAGGTTCTAGTTCATTTTATTAATTGCTTGATTTTATATAGCTATTCTTTAAGTCAGGGGGAATTACGAGAGTGAAACTGATGATGTTTTATGACGCAAAAGAAATCAATATAAAACTAACTATATGGATGCAGTCATTTTCTTCGATGAAGAGTGATTTCTACTTGGGTTCTCCAAAAACCTATATATAAGCAAATTATTTTTCTTTTCTTTTTTTAAACAATCCACACACACCCAAAAAACTAAAAAAGGACTAAGAATTCCTTAAGATGAAAACTACCCTAATGCAAGTTATAATAATGATGTAAGATCCTAAAAAACACTCATAAGCAAATGCAACTCTTTATAGAGACATTAAACCAACTTAAAAATGAAGAGGACAAAATTTGAACACAAATCCCTCTTCAAAGCAAGAAGGAAAAATCGTAAAAGGTCACAATTTGCTTCTCAACAATAAAACAAAAGAAAATGTAAACCAAAACTTGGAAAAAGGAAAACAAAAGCAATGTTTTTGAGCTTTTTCTTTTAAGGAAACAAAATAAATTTTTTGAGGTCACCAAAGTACTACTAAAACTTGAAAGACCAATAAATAAGCACAAGGAGTCTTTCAATCTCTCAAGTTATAAACTCGAAAATGAATGAAACTTGAACGAGAAATACTACAAACTTTCACAAACTAATCCAAACAACAACAAAAATTTTCAACAAACTGACAAAAATGTCAAGAAATAAATACTTTTAGACTTGTCAAAAAGACTCTCAAAAAAGAAAAAAAAGCGACAAGGCCACCAAACAAGGGAAAGCAAAGCAAGGGAACTTGAAATCTGGGCTGAAAATGAAATTGAAAACAACTTCCTATTTAGGAAGACTAGAACAACCAATAACTTCAAAACGAAGCCTTGAACCCAAGATAAAAACTACAAACTTGCTTAAGAAGCAATCTTAGGCCAAATCTTTTCAGTGAGAAGGAGATTTTGAAAAAGAAAGCTTGCAGGAAAACTGAGTTATCCAGACAACAGATGACCATACAACAACATAAATCACCAGGCAGTAGACCTAACTGGGCAGAAATATTTGAAAAAATAATCCAAAAAATTTCATACGTGACTATGTAAATACACAGGAGCATGCACACGTGTTTCTAATACAAGAAAATTGCATATTTGCAAGTCTACTTTAAAGAAACTTGCGTGTATATGCTACTGTAATAAAAGAAAATAACGTATACAAAGCTTAATTAGGAAAAAACAAAAATCAAGGTCTGATCAAGAAGATCAGACTTGATGCCTGGGACACTGATGGACCAAACAATAATGTAAAAGAAAGAAATCAAGAAACTGAACCCTGATTGAGAACAAACAACTGAAACTGGGAATAACAAGATTGTTATCCCCAACGGAGTCACCAATTTTGTTGCGGGTGAGACCACCCTAGCACTTTGGGTTGAGAAACCCAACTGAGAAGAGGGCAAACCACAACAAGAAATGCTTAGGAAGTCAACCTAAATTCTTATTCTATTGAACTGTGCAAGAGTGCCCTTACCAAGATGTCTTGCATTTGGGTAGATCCTGCAGGGTGCAAACCCTCATCTTCTCCTGAAGTTCTTGAAACCTGAAAATTATTCAAATGGAACATATACATCAATAGAAACATAAAGCATGTTCATGACATGAACCTTAAATCATATAAATGAATGACCAATTATATATCAATATAAAATTCATAAACGAATTACAACATAATTTGATGCGTAAACACATTTAATATAAGAAACAGAACATCATTCCTCTTATTGAAGTTAGCTACAAGTAAAGTGGAGAAATACGACCCGAGTCCTTCTCCTGCTCGAAGTAGAACTGTCCTCCAGATAAGTGCTTTCTTGACCTTCAACAATCTTCCTCCATCACCAATACAAGGATATCTCAAACAGGATGAAGGATATCTATAACAAGGAAACAAGGGTTTCCTGAAGCTTTGGGGAGTGTAGGAGGCACAAGGATTCGTCAGACTCGACCAGGGATAATCTCACTATAGTATCAATATCTCCTCTCTCCTCCCTTAAGGCCTTCCCATGGAGGTTTATTTATACTTCTCCAAATTAGTTTTTTTAGTTGAGAAACAGTTGGGCCACGAGAAATAGAAGGTGAGTAACATGTAAAACCCATGAAATCTACCTGAAATTAAGGATTTTTTTTTTTTAAGTGTTCTAACATATGTACATAGGTTGGGTAAATGCTAACCTGCATGTACATGCTTTTATCACAAGGCAAATTAGTGTGTAGGGAATAAAACATTGTTTTTTAGATTTTGGACCAAGTCTGGAAGGAAGAAAGGGTTTCCCTAGGCCATAATCAGAGCATCAAATCTACCAAGAGTGGAAAATGGTGCTATAACAATGGGAGAATGTGATACTCTTAGATATGCGTACCCAAGTCACCATGAGTCAAGGTGATCCAAGTTGCGAGGTGAGATGAAAATCACACCATTTGTGATGTTAGTGTGACATTTTTGGGTTTCACACTTGTGATGAGAGAGGCAAGGTGCAGTTGCAACATGTGGTTGTGACATGTGATGAGATGAGTGACCAAAAAGATGAGTTGAATTGAGTTAGCAAGTTTGGGTTTCTATCGCACGAGAGGTTAGCTTGAAAGAACTGAAGGGTTGGCTCAACCCAAGAGACACACCACTTGGCAAGGATTCGTCCCTTCACATTCTTGAGTCACATATATATTGACATATGGCGGATATGAGTTGGAGGAAGAACAACACATCACATTGCATAACAAGCAAGGCATATCGCAACATGTGAAGGTGCATCTAAAATTTATGCAAGATTTCTCTAACCAAGTGAGTTCCCTGAGGAGAGGAACAAGTTCATGGAGCTGATATTTGAGGTTTGTGAGCTATGTACTTTATGGGTTTGTCGTGTTTGTAGGTTGTGCGTAGGCCACATGTATATTTTATTGTGTCATGCAAGCCATGCATAAGCCAGGGGTATGTTCTATTATGTTGTGCAAGTCGTGTGTAGGTCACGGGTCTATTATATAACATCATGCAAGTACCTTGTGTGATGTCAGAGTGTTATATCATGCCAATTTTTTTTTGGCTATGGAACAACTTGGTGAAAACATGTTGAATTTGTGTATTCTGGGAGTAGGCACTGTGCTAAAACCCAAGACTTGGCATTGTATTACTATTTGAAGAGTTGTATAATATAGAAAGGGTAATTGTGGGATTTCCCTCCAACTTGTGAAAATATGTTGTGGATGTAATTGTATGTATTGTTTTATTATGATGTAATCAATCATACGTTAATGAAGTTAAATTGGTAGTATACTTGCATGTATGTCTGAATATGTAATATCCCTACCAATTTATGATATAAATATATATGTACTTTGATATTAGGCTGGTGATACAGAGCCATTTTGTGGGCTTGTGTGCCTATGCATATATGTTCTATATTCTGGGGAAAACATGCCAGGCATACATGTCAGTTTTGGTTATGTGGTCAGAGGGCCATGATTATAAATATGATGTAATTGATGTGCATGTTTTTATAATAAAACAATATAAAATAGGTTGGCTATGAATCCCACTCCATGGTAAAGAGTATGGAGGTAGGAAACTCCAAAGTGACTCGTAATGGGCTGTTGATGACAGGTGTTGTTGATGAGGACACCTAGGGCCCACATGGCTTATGGGTTTGCCACATGGCAGAGAAATGCCATGTAGTGATATAAAATATATAGTGGATGGATTATCATCATAATTTTATGTTTATTATTTCTTTGAGGAGGATTATGGTTTTAGACGTCAATCCCAAGAAACCAATTGTTGAGCCCGAAGCTTGGCTTCTAATACTAGATGGGAGATGTTTCAATTGTGGTCTGGAGGGTGCCATAATAGCCCTAGTGCACATGAGTGTTGGGTTGGCACATTGGAAGTTGAGGGCTTGGAGGGTGCCTAGAGCCCTAAGGCAACATGACTGTTGGGTTGACATCTTGGTCGTGGAGGTATAGTTGTTATTAGTTTACCATTGCCTGTAGAGTTACAACCTCGACTTAGTGTTGACTCGTGGTTGAAATCCATGAACCACATGGTCTATGATAGAGTGAAATGTGGAGAGCTCATAGCTAGTCGATTCACTTTTTCAAGATAAGTATTACATTTTATATGCCATATTTTTTTATATAATTTTATGTTGAAACCTTAGTCTCATGTTTTGTGTTAAATTGTTTATAATTCCTCTTATATTATGCTTTGCTTTTTTATTTGATGTACATACATTCACCGTATTTATTGAATTCCATGCGAAACATCAGTTTACATGAATATGCTTGTGAACCCTAAATAGGGTTTGGTGTTAATGTATTTATATGTGTTTAATTAATCTTGAATTTCATTGTGCAATTGCAAATCTATGATTTAATGTCAGGTCATGTTGAGGGACATGAAGCATGATGTTAGGCCATGGTGAGGGTGCAACTGAGCAATGGGATGGAAAGCCATAAGCAAAATAATATGGAAACCATTGGCGGGGCATGGGAGAGTGACTGCATAGGAGTGCATTGATCGAAGGGCCGAAGGGCCTGATCCCTGCTAAGAAACATAAAAGTGTTGCCATCATGTGGAACCCCAATGGTAAAGGTTGAAACCTGAAGCCATCAGACTCGGGAAGGCCCATTAAAGAGAAAGAAAGTTGGGATCTGAAGACGATATCGACCATTGAATCAAAGGGATTTGGATAGTTGGATCCCATCAGAGGACAAATTTGTGCTAAACCTCGTGCTATTTCGGGATTTGAAGGACTTGTGACTGGTCGATTTGCTAGGTTCGACTATCAGTCAACCTGGAGCATATAGGTGTGGGGCCTGCGAGACAATATTGTATTGTTTGTATATCATCGACGGTTCGCTGGACATGAGCCCATTGGAGTAGGTTTAAATCTATGGAGTTGTTTTTAATGCGATTTTTTGGATTTTTCGGCGCTGGAATCCAGCAGGAAAAAATGAGGTGAAATCTTGATTTGTGTTATTTAGACTAGTTTTTTGACTGTATATATAGATTCAACACCCTCAAAAACCATAGGGCACTTAAATTGTGTAGGGCTTATCCATCAAACTTGTGATTTCAATAAATTCTTGCTGGATTTTAAAAGAAATTAAACAAAAAACCCACCAGAAAACTTCCGAAAAGTCACACTAACGACAACTTGTATATATATATATATATATTTTTTTTTTGAGTCAAGGATAAATATGATGATAGCCCGATGATTTTTAGAGACACACACATGTATTTCTAAGCTGATATATTTTTTTGCATAATGAATATAACAATATCCAATGATTTTTAGATACACACATTTTTCATAGTCGTAGTCTAACAATTATGCTTTTTTGCCTTGAAAGTTACAGGAATTTCGGTCATTTTGAAAAAATATGGCAGGAATTTTTGTAAATCCAAATAAAAGCTGCTAAAATTCATAATTTTAGGTGCTCTATACGTTTTTGATGGTGCTAAATCCATTTCCACCATCAAAAACATGATTCAACCCTTTCTTCTACAAGATTTTTTGAAAAAAAAATTACCCGGATTTTGACCACTTTTAGTTGTCGACAATTCCTCCGCCTCCATAAACAACTCCTCCTTCATATCACTATGTGGAAGTATTATTTATATATTGTACAAATATATATTGTATAAATACCCATGGTTGTTTATGATTACACATATTCTTCATATCAATATGTGGAAGTATTGTTTATATATTGTATGAATACAAATTGTTGTTTATATTTTATGATTTCATGGGTTATCAATGCATGGATACCGAGAATGTATTTAAATATATATATAATTTTTTCACATAGTTACATTGTGTATATTATGTGTGTGTCAAATTATAAAGTATATATATATATATTTATATATTTTATGTTTATGCATTTGTTTGGTGAAAATGTGTACATTGTTTTCAAATTGTTAAGCACATGAGGGCATGGTGGTCTCCTCAGGGAATTGTTATAATCTTTCCATGTGGAGTTTGAGAAGAGAGAAACCCACGTGAGAGGAAAGAAACTAGAAAGGGCATGCTAGTCAGGGTTTAGAAACATGCATTTTTGCCAATAGGAAAGAAGTAGTATGGAGTTAAGGACTAAATTTAATGTTGGACACCTAATCCTAATGGGTTAGTGTGGAAGCCGAATAGACTAAGTAGTCCAAGGGACCTTGGGATGTGAATCCCAATGGTCACCATATTGTACTATAAATGTACATCTATTGTTAATAAAAAATGAAATGCATGCTTTATCTTTCCTATTCTTTGTCGCTGTACATGTCTGTTTAACATGGTATCAGAGCCATGATGAGTGGCCTGTTTTCCCTGAGCAACTGGTATGAGTTGCCTTGAATAGTGCTGACTAGAGCTGGCCTAGTCTTCTGTAATGCTCCATTAATTCTGCCATCCCTGCGCTCTGCTCCATATTCAATTACCTGCTTCATACGCTGCCATACTGCTACCTGCGCCGTGCTCTTCTGAAGCGCTACTGTCCAGCGCTGCCCTTACTATTCTGACATAACGCCTCTGTCCTGATTATTGCACCTGCGCCTCCATTGCATGAATTCCACTGTGAGTTCCCTGAGGACGCGATCATTTACCCATCTACAGTACCAGCGGTTACTGATCTGCAAAGTTGGCGTAACCGTTGCTGTGCCTCCGTATTTTGATTTTCCTCTCCAGCATCTCGACCAGATGATCCACGTCTACGCCGTCCACTGAATTTCTTCTTGCTTACAAGTGTGGACAATCTGTTCCGCATAGCTTCCAAGCGTTTCTGATTACGCTGACATTTACTAGCAGCAACAAATACACAAATTGGCAAATCAGCAGCATCATGGATCGAAGATTTTGTTTGCAATTCCATCCTTGAAGTTGAGGAGACATCCTGAGAGCCAGAAGTCCAGGCTTGTCCCAGAGGAAAAAAAAAAGGGCTTACTCAAGCCTGAAAGCTCTCCTGTATGCCATGCTATTGAGGTGTCATTGCCCACTGTCACTCCATTATGTACAGAAGCTGATTTAGGTTCCACTTTAGAGCCCAAGTGAGATATCGGCGACAAAGAAAATGTATATTCAGGATTAGACACCTTCACATGATCATATCTAGACCAACTTCCATAAGAGCAAAGTCCTCGCTGGTAGAATGTACAGACATTGTTTTCTTGATCTTTCCAGTCATGTGAGAATGCATAAGCCTCGCCCTTCAAGCATGCTCAGTGCATAAAGTATTTACATAGAACCCTGTTCGACTTGGTTTCCTTTGTTTGCGCTGGCTGATAGAAAGAATAAACGAGCGCACAAATTTGGGACTCTCCTGGATGCGAGGAATCTCAGCTGAGAATTTGTAATTGACAAATTCCCTTTGGTCGAAATTCCGTTCTGGAAGCTTTGGTATCTCAGAGCTGTCCATAGGTCACCGGTTCGAACCCTATTGGGCCCTCTTTGAAAGCGTTGATAACAGGAGACCGGTTCTAATGCTGGTGAAGTCTTTTTAAAAGCGTTATTCACAGGTCACCCTTTGACCGAACCCTATCACTGTTCACTGGTTGCGAGTCACCAATTCGAACCCGGTTGGCTGTTCACAGGTCGCTTGGTTCGGCCGTCGTTGAAAGAGTACGCTGTTTGATATGTCACCGTTAAACGCTGTTTGATATGTAATGAGCGGTGCCATTTGGACTCGGACTTGTAATGAAATTTCTGGGACGCCTCCTCGTTGAATTCGGCATTGCAGAGCGTGGTGATTTCATGGTGTGAACTAGCGTTGCCAATGGTCTGTATTTTAAAGTCAGAACTGGTAGTCCTCCTGGCGTGAAGGCAAGCCGTTGATTCATAGAAATGCAAGGCAGATTTCATTTTTCTCTGGGTTATGAATGATTGGTCTATTGCAATTATTGGTGTATATGTTAAATGCAAACGCTGTCTGACTAATATTACGTTTTGACTAATATTATTTGCGTTGGGACAAGGGCTGTTTATTCTCTTATTCTGAGTCAGCATTTAAGGAGCTTCCGTGCATGAAAGGTCTCCTTCCTTCACAGGGAAATCGAAGCGGTCAGAGATGGCATGAAGCAGTCTTCTTTTTGTCTTTTTAAGTTTGATCTCGATTGCAGGCCCCATTGGCAAAACCCACATCCAGAAACCTTAAAATTTTTGAAAAATGAAGCTTTTGTATGATAGGCCATGAAGGACAATGGAACCTACATGGAGAATACCAGACGGGCTTGAGCATTGAAAAGTTTGAATCAATTGAAGAATCGGTGTGGATATTGGTGGTTAAACTCCCGATACGCATTGGAGACCGGTTTGTGGTATGTTGGCCTGTTCGTTGTCTATGTGCCGATGATTGTTCTACATGATCGCTGGTAGACAGCAATGGAAGGTCGTGGCTTGTTTGTTCACTGGAAAGTGCGTAGTGCATTGAATCCGTATGTTGCGTTAAATTATCTCTGCGAATTGGGGTGCGTGTTGGTCTTTTTAAGGTAGTAAACATGAGTTTGGAATGTAACATTGGCGTTGAGTTCATTTCTTCAAAACCCAGAACGCTGAAAAATCGCGTGCTCTGTTGAAGTTTTTAATCAAAAGATTTTTTCATATGAGCATTTGGCATATGTTTGTGTGATCCGTAGAGAAGTGATCAGCATTATGAAGTGAATTTGAAGCATTTTTGAAGACATTTTTGGAAGTCATTCTTGGAGCAGTTTCTTTTAGAGATTTTGGAGCAGTTTTTTGTAGAGATTTTGCATGATTTCCATAGCAGTCAGATGCTCTGAAGTTTGAAGTTGAGGACATCACTCATCTTCACATTTATATATTTTTTGCATTGGCATATCCCAGCTTAAGAGTGATGTTATGCTCCAGTTCATTCTTGAAACGAAATGTGGAATGTTGATTTACCATGTGCCCAATTGTACCAATGTTTATTGTAGCTTGACGAGAAATGTTTATTGTAGTTTTCGCGACATTGTTACCACTTGACAAGCCCTTACAAGATCTTGTAGTAAGAGTACAATATTATTTTTCTGTTGCTGTTTCCTCAGTTGTGTTTTTTAAGTGACATTGAAGAAAATGGCCAGACTTGAAGATGCATTAAAGTTATTGAATATGCTAATTCATTCCACTGTTGATGAGATGGTCAAAGTTAACAAAGAAACTCTCTTTGACATCCAAACCTCTCTGCAAACTGCACATGAGAATATTGAGTTTTTGCAGCTTGAGAAAAAGCTGCAGCAAGAAGAACTACAGCAATGGAGTCATCTTTCTGAACCTGTTTCTGTTCAGAAGATTGAAA
>APFE030659678.1:379351-402910 GCA_000404065.3 Pinus taeda
TGCAGGTATTGAGCAGCGGAGGTAGGCAAGCAGCGAAGTAGATTTGAGCCAGTGATTGATTCAGATCTGAGCTGTATTGTGTGTAATAGAGGTGGAGATACTTGTGAGAAGTATTATGCTGTGTAATGTTACATGACTCAATCATTAATATACAGATAGTTGGGGTTTTTAGCGAGATGCTTTCCCCGGGATACATACTGTGTTAATGTGTGAATGCTCTTGATGTTTTATTGTTATTGATGCTGCTATATTGATGATCAACGTAGAGGAGCTTATGTATTGTGTATGTTTTCCGCAATAGTACATGATCAGGATAATCTCTGTTGAATATGTGTTAAATTATTCAAAATTTCTACATGTTTCTCCTTTATTATGTTTTCCCTCATAGAACATTTGGGAATGCATAACTTGTTACCTTTAAACAATAAACTTCCTTGGATAAGATAATCTAACCACTGACTTCTGTTATGAACTATTGGAATTTTGAACTATTGTATAGATATCTTTTAATTCCACATCATCTTTATACATTTCAACCATTTCTTCAAATCCTACAGCACCAACTTTGAATTCTTGCACAATAAAAATTACCCTGCTTAAAGCATCAACAACTTTGTTCAACTTACCACTTGTGTGCCTTATCACAAAAGTAAAGCTCTGCAAAAACTCTACCCACTTTATCATGTTTCTGGTTCAATTTTGGCTGGTTGTTTATAAACTGCAATGCATGATTGTCAGAATACAATATAAACTCCTTTGATAGAAAATAATGTCACCATTTCTTTAAGGCTTGTACAATAGCATAAAATTCTTTATCATAAGAAGAATACTTCTTCTTAGCTTCATTTAGCTTCTCACTAAACTATGCTATTAGTCTCTATTCCTGACTCAAAACTGCCCCAATTGCAACTCCACTAGCATCTGTTTCAACTTGAAATACCTTTTCAAAATAAGGTAAAGCCAAAACTGGTTTCTATGTGATTTTCCTCTTCAGCAATTTAAAATTCCTGTCTACTACTTCTGTCCACTTGAATGGTTGATTAGTCTCCTTGATTGTTTCAATAATTGGTGCACAAATCTAATTAAAACCTCTGATAAATTTCATATAAAAACTTGCAAGACCATGAAAGATTCTTACCTCAAATATATTCCTTGGAATAGGCCAGTTCCAAATTTCTTGGACTTTCTTTGGATCCATTTTCAACCCTTCTTTAGAAACTACAAATCCCAAGTAAATTAATTCTGCCTTCATGAAACTACATTTTTTTAGATTTATCAGTAGTTTCTCTTTCTACAGAGTTCTTAAAACCAACTTAAGATGCTCTCGATGTTCTTCTTTACTTCTACTAAAGACTAGAATATCATCAAGATAAACAATAACAAACTTGCCTGCATATTCCTTCAAGACTTCATTCATTAATCTCATGAATGTGCTAGGTGCATTAGTGAGTCCAAAAGGCATCACTAACCACTCATACAACCCACTATTTGTTTTAAATGCAGTCTTCCATTCATCTCCTTCTCTAATTCTTATTTGATGATATCCACTCTTTAGATCTATTTTAGTAAAATAATTTGATCCACTCAAACAATCCATTAAATCATCCATGTGTGGTAAATGAAATCTATACCTGATAGTGATCTTGTTTATGGCTTTGGAATCTATACACATTCACCATTCACCTCCTTTCTTTGGACTGAGTACTGTTGGTACAACACATTGACTAAGACTCTCTCTGATTAGTCCCTTATCCATCGATTCTTGCACTTGTCTTCCAACTTCTACATTCTCTTGAGGAGTTAGTCTATATGTTATTTTGTTTGGCAAACTCGCTCCTGATATTAGATCAATATGATGACTAATACTCCTGATTGATGGCAATGCATTTGGCAACTCATCCACAATAATATCAACAAAATCATTCAACAACGTTTTGATTTCTTCAGGTAAATCATCTAACTTTGTGGAAGTCAAAATTACCTTAGGTCTCCCTATGACAACAAAATGCATTTCTTCACCTTTTTCAACCTCTTGCAACAACTCCTTTCCACTCATCAGCATAACACTATTTCCAGGTGCTCCCTTGTCAGCTTCATCCTTCAATGGCAGCAATGTATGTTTATTTCCATCCTTCTCCAGAGTATAAGTATTTCTCCTCCCATTACGAATAGCTCTCTGATCAAACTGCCAAGGTGTTATAGACATATTTGGGCACTTCAACTCCAATCTTATATCTCAATAAATTAGGACTCATCAACCCCTAAAAGAGTTGTTTCATACCCTAAAAGAACATGGTCATCTGATTACATCATTCCCCAAATGTTCCACCTAAAAAACCATCCAGAAATGGCCTAAATTGAACCATACTAACTACTACACTAGCCAGGTGCGATGCATACTAAGTGGTACACTGCTCAAGTGCAATGCATACTGATTAGGCCTTCTGTAGAGTGCGATAGGCGAGGATGGACAAATGTCTGAGACAGTTTGCTAGGTGGTTGATCATGGAATCTTCCAGAAACTTCTCCTATGACACTTGCCTCTTTTAATTCGCCCAGGGATGAGTAAGAGATCCAAGAAATCTCCAAGTGGAACCAAATGTAACAAGTGGAATGACACTAATCAAAACCCCAGAGATGACTCACACCCTTGCACACATCTATAAATGGATCCGTCATCTAAGAGATCTAGAGGCTGGAATTTTGTGAATTGCAAGGAAGTGCTGATAGTTTATATTTGAGGAAAGAGCATTGTATTTTTGGTGTGGTCTTGCTATTTCATGAGGTGAAGAGGGATTGATGTTGGGAGGATGATGCTAGATCAGACAACTGGGTTGTAATTCTCCCTTCTATTCAATAAAGTTCTTCAAGTTTTCTTCCATATGATTGTGCAATTGTGAATGTTATCATTTGTGAATGCTATTGTATGTTCCTTATATATCTAATTCTGTAATGTTTGTGATATAATAGATCAAGATGCTTTGATGATTCTTTGTTACTGTGTTTCTAAAGGTACTCTCCAAGCGGGATAAGTATAGGGAGGAGTTACAAGCTCTATCAAGGGGGAGAGAGATCAAGCAAGGGATTAAGCGAAAGATCCAGGTTGGTTCCTTTGTCTTTCTCTTATCTATTATACATAGAAGAAATCGTGAATTGCTTTAAACTATTATTTCTAGGGTAGTTTCCAAACCTAGAGGGCTAGTCGTTCGAAAGGACACTAGTTTTCCCAGAAACGAAATGGCGACTCCACTGGGGATCGAATAGATGCTTGTTGGTTGTTATTGTTTGTTTTATAAACTATAGGCAGAGCCTGAAGTCAGCCAGGTAGCCTTCGAATTGCTCTTGCTCTGCAATTGCATAGTAGATGAATGCTACTTCAGTCAATCTCTGGTTTAGTTTATGAATTGAACATTTGACTTACGAGCATTCTAGATGCCCTTTTGGTAGCTCAATAACCTCTCAAGAGATTCCTCTTACTTTTCTCTTTACTGTCCATCATAGCTCAGCTTAATTCACTAAAAACAACTGCTCATCTCAGCCAAAACCTTCTTCAGTTGTGCTCCCTGGTCCATCACACTGTCTATCACTGTAAACCAGTATGCATTGCACCTCCCGAGTGTGTAAAGTGCAATGCATTTCTATTTTTGTGAGGCCTAGGTGTGATGACCGACTGAACCTATCTCCATTCTAGAAATTGGGGGTTTTTGTCCTTGTTTTCAGTTTCATTTAGTTGTTGCTGCTTATGAACAATTCGTCCTTACTGAAGCTTGCTTGCATCACATAGATCAACCTCCATTGATTAGGATTGGTAAATGTTTTTATGTATTTGTTCATCATTTACAATCCTTTGTTGAAAAGTTTCTTAAATCGATCTGTCGCTTTGGTACAAAAAGTGTCATAACTGTTGTTTCGTGTTAAAAAGAGAAGTGTCGTTGATTCTTCCTTCCCTGAATAGTCGATTGGAATTTTCGTCATGTATTTGATTTAATTTATAGATATTCGAAGTGTCGAAAGAAATTTTTCATTCAAAATAAAAAAGTGTCATTTAGTATTCCTTTCTCTTTTGAAGAAGAAATTGTCGAAATGTCATTTTGAAAGAAATATTTCAGATCTTTGCTGCATTCAATTTTCCTTTTTGGCATTTTTACATTAAGGAGAACGAAAAACAAATACGTGCATTTGCATTTTCATTTATTTTTTGTACAGAATATGATTTAGGAAATGCACTAGTGTGTGCTTTTTGCTCTTTGTTTGAAAGACTTTTAATATTCTTTCCCTAGTAGCTAGGATTTTCATTGATCAAAATAAACAACGATTGTTTATCATTGTAAATTGCATTTTTAGGAATTTCAAATCAACATCACGCGGTGAACCATTGAAAGGAAAAATTTAAAACAAGATCAACTCTAAAATAAATCTCAATGAACCTAACAACGCTTTGGAACTTAACGCAACACATCTAGAGGTCTAGGCTAGAGACGTGTTCCGACGTTGTGAAAACTAGTAACTATCGTTATCATCGAAGGTTGGGTGATTCCTCCTCCTTGATACGACAAGTGCTAGCATGGACTTGTGCTTTCTGTACCGTCGCGTATATGTTGGGAGACCACAATAGGCTTATATCCTTTATCCATAGGAAGCGAAGTCTGCTTCCCTATCAATCACAATGCACTGAACACAACATTCGGGAAGATTGACTGCCATACATAAGTCCTTGGTATTTTCTCTTTAATTTAACACCAAGGTGTATATTCCAGTTTTGCCATTGGTTTGGTAATTCCTCTGTCTAGATTCTCTAGAGTAGTCATTTTCATTCCTTTTCGACTCTTTAAAAGAAAAGTTACATCTGAGCACTTGTCACTTCAAGCTCATTAAAAATCGAAGGAGACTAGAGTCATCTTTAGCTTTTTCTCGACTCTTAAAAACTGAAAAAGCAAAGTTGTGTCCAAGCGTCTTTAAAATTAATTGAATTTGGAATAACATTCTTGTTCCTTAGTTGATCTTAGGTTGAGATATATGGAGACAAATCCGGGATCCACCAATCAAGGAATCCCTTTTGAGGGGAATCCTAGTCCTTTTTCTTCTTGGGGAAACATTGGTGCTTCGTATATGGCCACATTGTCCCTTTAGGGAATTACCGTTGGCCTGCCAGTATGGCTATTCTCAATCTCTGTGGTTCAAAATACCGTAATTCCTTCGCAATCGAATCAACCTCCAGTTGATACTGAAGTTGACCCTTCATCTTCTTCGTTTGCTTCTCCCTCTCCTTCCTCCTCTTCGCTTGGTGAAAGTAGTGATGCTAGTAACCAAGTGGCTGAGAAGGAGAAGAAGAAGAAGCCAATTCAACAAGGGGACAACCACAAATCATTTGGTGAAAATCGACACATTAAAGCTCCCAACCCAAATTTCCTTGCATAATTTGTAGAGGAGACCATTTTCATCAAGATTGTCCTTGCTTTCCTTGGATCTTGAGAGAATGGTCTCCTTGTTTGCACCTCAGGTGTCATCAACCTCTAGTGATCATGTTGATAGCACACCATCAACTAGTAATAATGAAGTTCATGGACAGAAAGGAAAGGTCAAAGTTCCATGTAGGTTATGTGAAGGTAATCATTCCCTTCATCATTGTGCTTTTTTGGATGAATCCAAAAGAGTTTTGGATAATCGTCCTGTTTCACCACAACGACTTCCATCGGGCTACATAAAACTCTCCCTTAGTCCTTTACTAGTTGAAAAACTGACTGAATTAATCAACCGTTGGTCGAAACCACTCTCTCTGAAAGTGAATATGAATGAAGATAATAGAAGATATTAATCATAGGATCCACACCTCCTCTTGCTATCTTTATTCTAAATTTTTCGAGTAAAATGATCTCACTCCATGTATCCCCTCCATACAGGGAAATAATTTTGGATATAAGACATCTGTGGTTCATTTTTTGTTGAGTTAATCTTTGGAATATCCACAATAATAACCAAAATTTGTCAACGTTTCAAATCCCAATGGGGATCCATCATCAGGACCATTCCTATTTTTATGCTATGGTAGGTAATGTTGAGGGATATATCAACAAAATGAAAGCGGCGTGATCTGCGACATGTTGGGACAAACATGGATGGTGGAAATACACTAGAGGAAAGGTGGCCAAGTAGAGACAATGTGGTGTATGGATATGCAATACTACTATTGTGTATATGTTATACATGTTTTACATGTTGTACTTGTGGTGTTGCGTTAATGTGGTACGATGTGCATGTTGTATATGCGATGCTGTGTACATATGGTGTTGTGCACATGTTGCATATGCGGTGTTATGTACATGAGGTGTGGTGTACACATTGTACATACAATGTTGTGTATATATGGTGTTAGGTGCATGTTGTAATTGTAGTGACATGTACATATGGTGCTATGTACATGATATACATGTGGTGTTGTGTGCATTTTGTACATGTGGTGTTGTGTGCACATGGTGTTATGTACATGCTATGCAGGTGGTGCTATGTATGTGTGGTGTTGTGTACACATTGTGCAGGTGGTTTCGTGTACATGTGATATTGTGTACACATTGCGCAGGTGGTGTTGTGTACATGTGGTGTTATGTATTCATTGTGCAGGTGGTGCCATGTATATGTGGTGTTGTGTACACATTGTGTAAGTGGTGTTGTGTACATGTTGTGCATGTGGTATTGTGTGCATGTTGTACATGTTGTGTTGTGTACATGTGGTATTGTGTGCATGTCATACATGTTATGTTGTGTACATGAGTACTGCGTTATGTGCATTGTATAGTCATTGCATCGTAAGATGTGTATCTGTTGTGTTCTGTTGTACTCTATGTATGTGTATGTGTTGTGTTGTACACTATGTGTAGGTGTATGTATTGTGTTGTGGTGTACACAGGGTGTAGTTGTAGCTATTGTGTTGTACACCGGGTGTATGTGTATGTGTTGTGTTGTACACCAGGTGTAGGCGTATGTATTGTTTTGTGGTGTACACTGCATGTAGTTGTATGTGTTGTGTTGTATACCAAGTGTAGGTTTATGTGTTGTATGCCAAGTGTAGGTGCATGTATTGTGTGGTGTTCTATGCTATGCGTGGTTTTATGCATGTGGTGTACACTATGTGTATGTGCACATGGTTGAAGAGAATTGAAAGCACTAGGTGCTTACTAGGTGTGGAAAATGATATGATGTGTGTACGGAAAGGACAAGAACCAAGGTAGAAACAAAGGACCGATTGAAGGATAAGTATTAGTATTCTATTTCAATTTTTTACTATGCATGTGATCTATGATTCTAATTTATGATGGTTACATGTGATCTATGATTTTCATTTATAATGGTTGAGTTTTGAGCTAACTGGATGTGATATGTTCATACATGATGATTTGATCAAAGAGATAGTTTGACTTGTTATGATAGGAAGTAAAAAAATCGCAAGTGTACCTTATTAAAGGGCCACCAATGAGGTGTGGTTTGAATTTATTTCAATTCGTTTTGAATCTAATGAAAATTATGTGCTTGGTATAGGAAAGTAGGGAAATGGCCTATTTGGGTGGTTGAAACTGCCTACAAGAATTAGCAGCAACAACAAAAAGGAATTGAGGCAGGCAACAATATGTTGGTAAACCACTTCAAGAGTAGAGCCATTGTGGGACAATGGTACCCAATAGTGTCCACTGATTTCCATGAGCATGCTATGACCATTATGATGGTTTTGAGGTAGGTACATGCCTTGTTTTTTGGACTTTCTGATGCAATGAAACCTTGCCAAGAGATGGATCGCTCGGGAAAGGGGATGTTGGGGAACTTGAAAGGTGAGTGACTTCACATAAGGGGGTGACTGGATTTTCTGAGGGACTGTGTAGCAGAGAAGGGAAGGCCAGAGGATGGATATGTTTTGGTCATTAACATTTCCAGATGAAATAAGGGACACATTGGGAATGTGCCTTGGAACAATGAGTCGATAACTATTCACAGAAGGAATAGGAGGCGCAAGGATTGTAGCGTTGGACATTGGATGCAAACTTTGATTTGGTTGTGGATTCTGGACTTCCTAGGAAGGAGGTGAATCTTGGTACTACTTTTGAGGGTGTAGTTGTGAGCCTCTTGATTCCCTTGTTGTGGATGTAGGCATAATATCCTTTTATTTGTTGGTTAGAGCAAATGTGCATATGTATATATGTGTATATTATTATAAATGCTGTATCGAGTTGGATTTATAAAGCTCCATAGACAATATGATTATTTTCCGGTTGAAGCAAATATTCATAAATATATGTGTTGTTATTTTAAATACTGTAATGAGATGTGTTATAAAGCTTCATGGGTAGTATGTTTTGTTTTAAGTGTTTTTCTAGTCATAGGTGTCATAGAACACTGAGGATGGTGCTCCCCCAAGGGGGATGGTTCTATAGCAACCCCTAGTTGATTTTCCATGTAAAAAATATAAGACTAAGGTCATGGGACACGTATTCCAAGTTGAGTGGTGGAAAAAACATCCTAATGGGTGTCACTTTAGGATCATTAAGGCTAAGGAAGTTTGAAAATATATTGGCAAAGGAAAAGAGGCATTAATTGGCATTTTATTTATGAAAATAATGGAAAATAGGAGAAAAGGAAGGTGAAGGGTCATATGTTTGCATGAGAGTAAAATTTAAGGAAAAATAGAGGAAAATGAAGAAAATAGAGGCCTCAATGATAAAAAGGCTTCTGAGGATAAATTGATAGACTTTTGTCAATTCAATTTTGGAGCTTTCTCTCTATTCTCTCTATCCTCTCATACTCTTTCACACTTAGAGGATTCTTGGAGCACTCTAGCATTGGAGAAAGGAAGGAAAAGTAAGGAAAGAAAGCAAATGAAAGCAAGGATAAAGTAAGGAAGAGTTGGATCAAGCAACTATAGCAGGATTACTTGCATGTATCGAGTTTCATGCAATATTTCCTTCCTAGTTTGGACATGCATGGTAGATTAATGTGTGTATTTGGTTCTCTTGCTATCATTGACATGGGATTTTCTAGTTGTGACATTGGTTTCAACTTTTCATTGCCATTTCCGGAAAGCCATGGTGTGATGGGGTTCTTTCATTTGGTTGAGCTTTCGATTGTCGAATGGTTTTGGAACTGGGTGAGGTGGTCTTAGGAAAATTCCAAAGGGCCTAGGAATCCCTTGACTGATAATGGCAGGATTTCAGTAAAGCCTGAGGTTGGAGATGAGAAATTTCCTCAAGGAATTGGTGAAGAAATCCAAAGGCACCCAAGCTTGCTTAGGGCCTAGTGATCTCTTGATCAGTTTTGGCAGGATTGCGGTAAAGCTTGGTAATGTATGTTTTTCGAATCTTTGATCGGAGAGTCCACAGTAGGTGAATTTTTACACCAACGTTTCGAATCCCAAATGGGATCCATCATCATCTTAACCCTGATGATGGATCCCATTTGGGATTCGAAACGTTGGTGTAAAAATTCACCTACTGTGGACTCTCCGATCAAAGATTCGAAAAGCACACACCACAGATCTCTAAAATCCAATGTATGTTTTTGTTTGGGCCTAGGAATCCATTAAATGATAATGACGATATTGTGGTAAAGCCTAGTTGTATAGGTGAGGGTTTCAGACCTAGGAGTCCCTTGACTAGTTTTGGTAGGATTGCTGTAAATCCTGAGGAAACCCTGGTTGATTTTTTATGAATCCCAAATTCATGCTTGGAATATGGCACATGGGTGATTGGCTAAAAGAAATATTTGGTTCAGCCCAATCTATGGTCAGGTGGTATGTGGAAGTCCCTGATTTGGTTGGTTTTTTCATATGTTAATAAGAACTATTTTCCTCTTGTATTTCATGAGTATTTATACTTGTTGTAATGTGACTTTGATGGCAGTTCTATCATTATTATTATTCTGGTTATATGTTGGTTATAAGCATGGTTTCATGACAAATTCTAGCTATGGCTCTTAACATATTTTGAATGGTAAAGAACGGTTATTGAATGCTTAACCTAATAGATGTTATTATAGATATTGTGAGAGGGCATCAAACCTTATAGATGATTTTTAGATATGTATGAGACCCCTATGTTCAGATATGCATTTATAACCTGTAGATTGCATGCTCACAATGTGTTTGACAAAATGTTTGTCAAGGTTAGGCCTTGTTAGGTCAAGATCTTGTCTATGTTTTTCATTAATGGATTTTTCCTTATGTCATTCATCATTCTAGAGAGTTCTATCAAGTTATGGGTAGAGGTATGGGTCCTAGCCCTAAAAAAGTGGCTCAGATCTCAGAGTCGTGTGCACAAAACTGAGTAATTTAAACTACAGCCATTGGGAGGCAGGGTTATCCCTATGAATGGAAGTTTACATTCTTTGGATTTCCTTGTTATGCAAGCGACTGGGAGTCCAAGTTAGTGAAAAAGTAGGTTAGCTCAGGGTTTGGTCACATGGAGTGGGTTTTAGCTCCCAGGGGTCCTGTAGCTCCCGAGGAAGGCCAATAAAGTTTAGTTTGTCAACTCCACTTCCTTAACTATACCTAGGAAGTTAATTCATGTCGTAGTAAATCTTATTCTCATGTTTACCTTGGCAGACCAATTAAAGTGGGTAAATGTGGGAGGAGGGTGATTACAGATCATCTTTGAGAAGCTAAGGTGCTTTCCAAGATTAACTTGAGGTCAAGATATCACCAATTCCAAATTGAGGAGGAAGATATCTGCAAGACACGCTTTTGAACTCGTTATATAAATTATGAGTTTGTGGTGGTGCCTTTTGGATTAACAAATGCACCAGGTGTTTTCATGTGTTTGATGAATGGTGTATTCCAAGAATATTTAGATAAGTTCGTTATTATTTTTTTGGATGATATATTGGTATATTCAAAATCATAAGAGGAGCATGAATAATATTTGAGGTTAGTTTCATAGGTGCTCTGTTACATGGAGTTTGCATCTACGCATAAACACATTTTCCCTAGGTGGGTGACTACACCTAAAACAACAAAAAGAAAGCAATTTAACCTTTTCTTATAGAATATAGATGAGATGGAGGACCTTACTTGTTGCCTTTCGCTTCCTTGATCTCTTTTGAATTGCTCCCATTGCTCCCACTTGAACTAAATCTGCTCAAAATGTACCTAGATCAAGAGAAACAGAAACAAGAAACAATCAAAGCAGACATGATCTATCTACTATAAAAAAATGGAATCAAAGACATTAAAACACATAATCATCACATATATGAACAATCATATGAGAGAAGGAATAAGCTCTTTATTAATGTAGAAGGAAGAGTATCACCTAATACAGTTTGATCTTGTGCCACTCCTCCAGCTTCAGTTCAACCCTCACCACATCAAAAGCACACAAATCCAGTAGCATAACATTGCTTAACATAAACTCAATCCTCAAACCAACAGAATTTCCTTACAAACTTCAGATTCTAGCCCCCCTTGATCACTATGATGAGTGCTCAATTTATAGGAAATGGAGGTGGTTTTGTCATAAATGATGGTATTGAATGGCCTTCCAAATTTGGAGTTAGTTTCCATGGAGCAAGGGATGAGAGGATAGGATGTTAATGGATCCTTAGCTTATCCAATTTCGAGCTCATTGAAGGATATAAGAGATGGGAACCTTCTAGAATAATCTAGAATGAAGGAATATTCCTTGAACCCTATGGAAATTTCACTTAATCTCGCCCAGCGCATGCTAAAGAGGGCCTAAGTGCACTACAGTGTAGGACACAATGGGCCTGCCTACTCTATAGCGCATTGTCTCAAGGCATAGGCTACGCTGGTGTCCCAAGAAGGCATTTCAAGAAGGCTTCAGGCCATGAAACTTTCATAGAAGGAGGCATTCAATGAGTTGACTTCTCTAGGGCATGTAACAACTGAGTTAGGGTTTGATGAGCCCTAAAAGTACTAATCTGAATGTCGGGAGTGATGTGCCCAAATAGACCTGTAACATTTGCCCCCTAAAGCATGGAGTCAAAAATGATAATGTCGAGTGATATGCTTTATGATGTGACAGAGAGGAACTGAAGAGGATGGTGACCTGCATCGATTACAATACATAGTATCATGATATTTTGGATTTTTTGCATGAATTGCTGAGGGAAGGCATACCCATACTTAGCATATAAACTTTTCATTACATGTACATAAATAGTTGCCTACATATATAGAACCATGATGGGATGACCATCAGTGTAAATCCATTGTACAGATGATTTAGTACTTTCCTAAAATCACAGCCTGGATGGATGAAACTAGATCCAAGGTATTCTATCTCATCCAATCGTTCGATCAAGTATGAGTCTAACCATGTGAATATGTGATCTAAAGTCAAACATGGGAAGACACTATTTGATTACCAGCCAATGATTTAAGTCGTTAACAGATGCGAGAGAGATCACCGATAATGATAATGATTCTCAAGGTACTGCAGTACATTCTGCATGGTGTGAATAGATATTTTGATGTCGAACACCATACAAAGTCTTTTGGTCGAAGTCCAGTGATGTTAAATTGTCGCTGGAAGCGAGAAACTTGCCATTGATGTATGCAATCCCTAAGGTATTGAAAGGGTGTTTCTAAGTCAACTTCTTGGATAATGTGTTGATGTTGACAAGAAGAAACTCATGCAGGAGGGCATTGATGTATCCCACATTAACGACACGAAACGAGTGTAATGATTTTGGATACGAAATGTAAATGATGACACAAGGTTCAGGAATGGTAGTCATGAAAATGGAGGTTTATGAGTATTGCAGAGGATGAGTTTTACTGAATGAATTCTCTTGAACATGTTGGTGACACTAAATGAATTTGTAGCATTGACCAAAAACCAAAGTGATGGATGGTGTGATAGACCATAGGTACGATAACCATCAAGCAGATAACCCAACCCAAATAGTCACAGAGATGAAGTGAAAGTGTCATGTTCAAGAGCGACTTGCTACCATAAAGTGATTTATCCCTTTTCCCATTTCCCCAGCCAGTGCTGACCAGTACCTCTTTTTTTTTTAAGAATCTTGAGGAGGATAACATATGCTTGTAGTATAATTCCACCCTTCAGGTGAATCCATCTCTATGTGAAGTTTTAACGAGCCTAGCGAAGGTGAAAGTCGGTCTTGTCATGATGGACAAGTTTATTGTTATTTGATGTTTTAACGACAATGAGAACTCGATCCTTTTCACGTTTAGAGAGTTTGAAAGGGACAAAAAGAAAAATACACAAGTTCTTTTTCATAAGTTTGTCTCTCAAGTAAAAAAAAGCATAAAATAATACAAGAGGGAACCTATTGACCATGTTCAATCAACGTATTCCTTTTTCATAGATAATCTATCTCAGTCCAGAAAAGGGTTAAACATATACTAAGTAGATGTCATTTCCAATCCATTAACGAGCTAAAAAGGACAAGCACTTGGCAATCTTTTCATATTTTGAGAGTTTGAAAAGAGCTTCAAGAGGACTTCGCTTAGAGGAAATGGTGGTGTCTAGGATAGCAACTGGTTCCAGTGATGTTGGAACTTCTCAAAACATGTTGATTTATGTGAATAGGCTGGCTAATAAGACCACTCATTGCAACTTTTCCTCAAAAAGGGTAAAACAACCAAGTGAAAGCGTATGATCGACCAAGCAGATAGTGACGATGGAAGGAGAAAAACCAAGGCTCATATGACAAAAGACGCTGATAGAATGGAAATCACGAGGGTTAAAATGGAGATGGGTCATTCTTACACAATCTTGAACCATAGGGAACTATGCTTGGATTCAGTTTCATGTTTACACAAGCTTGAAATGAAAAACTATGCTTCGATTCAGTTTCATTTTTACACAAGCTCGAAATGAAAAACTATGCTTAAGATTGGTTTACATGCCCCCAACATGATGACTCAATTCTAGGTGCATGTCCGCCAAGCTTCATTACATTCACCTAAGTAGACTAATTGTGGCTATCAGGTGGATGGAATGAAGGTTCATTTACGAGATCAAGTGAAAGACTCGACTGGGATTTTACGAGATCAAGTGAAAGACTTAACTGTGATTTTACAAGATCTAATCAAAGACTCGAATTGGAAATTTTCTCCAAGGGACCTTCTTTCAATTTTTATTGAGCTTGACACAAGACAAGGAACTCTACTCAGATTCCTTGTTTCATTTTTTAGCGAGCTTGACACAAGACAAGGAACTATGCTCTGGGACCTGTTTCATTTTATTTATTTTTAATGAGGTTGACACAGTAAAATAACTAACCTCATATTCCTTGTTTCATTTTTTAACGAACTTGACACAAGAAAAAACCTATGCTCATACCCTTTGCTTCATTTTTTAATGAGTTTGACACAAGACCAGGAACTATCCTCATGATTCCTTGATCACAACCCGTAAGAGGTCATGACTTCCAAGAGGTTCTCATTAGATGGGAGAACAATACTCTGGAAGGGATATGTAGCAAGGAATCCATTAGATATCTAGTTCTAATGCCCCCAGTACATAATACACAACATCACAGAATTGATCGTTCGTTGATGTAGGCACGAAATAGGTTGCCACAAAGCTAACCCATGGGGGGAAGATACCATTGGGACAAAAGGACCATTTAGGGAAGATGGCTGACTGGAAGCCATATTTGGACCGAGAAATGAAAGTTGGTCAACAATGACAATTCTGCCTTCATGCGGGAAACACATCACTTGAAAGAGTGTTGAAACAATAGCTCCCATGTCATAAACATAGTCATGCCCAAGAAGTAAATTTTAATCTAAAGGGCCAAGCAGTGGAGGAAAGGATACTCACAGATGCACCTTCATCTATAATAGTGCAAGATACAATCATATTATAAACTTGTACTATGATCTGGAAAGGCACATAAGAAGGAAGACGACATCGTGCTAGTCGATTCCAATCAAAGAAAGTGACCAGACTACTTGGAGGGGGTACTGTAAGAATGGGAGAATTATTGCCTTGAGTTACGAGAACGAGAGGATTTTCCTTCTGTCTTGATGGCAACATGAGGGTTGCCTCCAAGCTTATTGGGATCCGAAGAAACGAAAAGAACCTGAGTGGTATCATACTCACTCTCTACAAGAAATTTACGATTAACTGAAGGTGAAATCGAGTCAACTGTTTCCTTTACTTGTGATTGATCAGGTATAGACTCATGGGATTCACATTGAGAGAGAGTGGGTTTAACTGACGGTTGATTTGGGTCAGTCACTTAATCAATTAGTGAGGGATTAAGGGAGATTCTCCTATAACCAGATGGAAGACGCTGCAGAGAAGCAGGATGGTTATCCAACACTTTTTTGGCTTCATCCAGATAGGGACAAAGGTGAATGGGGTGATTCCCTTCACATAACCTACAGGGAAACTTAACTTTACCTTTATTTTGATGAACTTTACTACCACTAGTTGATGGTGTGTCACCAACATGATCTCTAGAATTTTATAACACAGGATGATGTGAAAGAGACCATTATTCTAAGATCTGAGGAATACTAGAACAATTTCGAAGAAGACAGTCTCTCATACAACGTTTGCAAGGATATCCAAGTTTGTGAGGCTTATCGGATGATTTCTCATCAGAAGTTGCATTTGAAGCCATGGTTGCTTGGTTGCCCCCTACTGAATTTGCTTCTTCTTCTTCTTCTTCTTAGCCACCTGGTTACTGGTGCCAATACTTTCACTAGGCGAAGAGGAAGAAGCGAAGGAAGAAACAAATGATGAAGAAGGTAAAGGGTCAACTGGAACTTGATTTTGTCCAGTTGTAGGAATATTCAATTGCGTGGCCAAGGAGGTTGAGAACAACCATACTAGCAATCCGATGGTAAGTCCCGGAAGGGACAATGTACCCATAGAAGGAGCACCAATAATACTGAAAAGAGGAAGAGGACTAGGATTCCCATAAAAATGAATTCCTTGATCGATGGACTCCAGAGTTGTTGCGATATGTTTCAACCTAAGACCAACTAAGGAGTGACGTGGAGGATTTTATCCGCGGTCAATTAATTTATTTTAATCAAAATAACATAACAAAACAAAACAAGGATATTCTAGGAAAAGGATTACCAAGTAACTGTTAACTGCAATATACTGCCTCAGTAAACCAAGGACTTAACATACGCGCAGGAAACCTCCCCGAATGTTGTGTTCAGTGTATCACAGTGTACAAGGTGGCCGACTCGGTTACCTATGGATGGATAGAAGCCTAATGTAGTCCTCCCATATATACCCGAAAGTACGTGGAGGCCAAATCCATATTAGCGTTGTCTAATGTGAAACCGCATAGTGAGAGAATTCCTTTATACTTTTCATACTATAACACTACCCTATATACTCGAAGGTACGTGGATGAGCTACAATATAATTACGTACATGGAATGAGGTATCACACTCGGAATGTATCGTAGAAAATTGACGATAGCTCCTATGTTTTACGATGTCGGAACATGTCTCTAGCCTAGAACCTCTAAATGTTATTTGTTAGGTGACAATGCTCCATTAGGCTAATTGAGATAACTTTTAAGTTGATCTTCTTAAGGATTTTCCTTTTAAGGTTCACCACGTGATGTCTTTGAAACTCCTAGAATGCAACTAAGATGATAAACATTCATTTCATTTGATTTGAACAATGAAAACCGTGGCTAGTAAGGGATAGAGCAATCATGTCTTTGACAAAGAGCAAAGAGCACACCTAATGAAATTTCCCTAGTTATTCCTATCAAGCATTCACAAACTACAATATGCACAATGCAAGTTTTTCTTTTCAATTACCTTAATGTTGAGATGAACAAAAAGAAACTAATGCACATATAATCAATCAATATTTTGCAAGAAATGAAGACTTTACGACAGTTCCTTTTCAAAAGAAATGAGGAATTTTACGACACTTTATTTCCATAAAAGAATAATTGACTATAAGCTAACTTCGACAATGAATTGATAATGATAAAGAAATCATTCAAGAAACACTAAACAATCAAGGCCAAATTAGGGCTAGGAGGAGAAATAGAACTTGATTTCAAAACCACAAGAATCATTGATATTTCAGCAAACAACAAGAGAAGCAACTTCGGAAAAATTAGACCAAAGGTGGGTTTTTTAGCCTAAATGGAATTAGCGCAGGCCAAAGAGGGAGACAGAGCTTTGAAATGCACTGTCTGTAAGGGAGGGGCTGCTCTACAATGCACTATGTCAAGACCAACACTACACTGATGCTAGAGAGTCAATTCAAGAGACATTCAAGCACAAATTTTTACTAAAAACACTTCAAAAAGACTGAAATAAGATCAATAAAGCTAAGAAAAGTCTGCTAGGGTGTAATATGATGAGGGTAAGCCACCAATATCGACAATATTCCCAAGTATGGTTGCCAATTTGTTACATGGAATTTGCATCTATGGATAAACACATTTTCCCTAGGTGGGTGACTACACCTAGAACAACAGATGAAAGTAGTTTAACCTTTTCTTATAGAAGATAGATGAGATGGAGGAACTTACTTATTGCCTTTCACTTCCTTGATCTCTTTTGAATCTCTCCCGTCACTCCCACTTGAACTAAATACTCTCAAAAGGTACCTGCATCAAGAGAAATAGAAACAAGAAACAATCAAAACATACATGATCTATCTACTATAAAGCAATGGAGTCGAAGACATTGAAACACATAGTCATCACAAATATGAACAATCATATGAGAAAAGGAATAAGCTCTTTATTAATGTAGAAGGAAGAGTATCACCTAATATAGTTCGATCCTGTGCCACTCCTCCAGCTTCAGTTCAACCCTCGCCACATCAAAAGCACACAACTCCAGCAGCATAACATTTCTTAACATAAACTCAATCCTCAAACCAACAAAATTTCCTTACAGACTTTAGATTCTATCCATCATTTATCACTATGATGAGTGCTCAATTTATAGGAAATGGAGGTGGTTTTGTCATAAATGATGGTATTGAAAGGCCTTCCAAATTTGGAGCTAGTTTCCATGGAGAAAGGGATGAGAGGATAGGAGGTTAATGGATCCTTAGCCTATCCAATTTTGAGCTCATAGGAGGATATAAGAGATGGAAACCTTCTAGATTCATCTAGAATGAAGGATTATTCCCATAAACCTATGAAAATTTCACTCAATCTCACCCAACGTAGGCTAAAGAGGGCCTAAGTGCGTTGCAATGCAGGCCACAGTGGGCCTGTCTACTCTACAACGCACTGTCTCAAGGGATAGGTTGCACTGGTTTCCCAAGAAAGCATTTCAAGAAGGCTTTAGGCCATGAAACTTCCATTGAAAGTTGAATACTTCTCTAGGGAATGTAACAATTGAATTAGGGTTTGATGAGCCCTAAAAGAGCCGATCTAAATGTTGGGAGTGATGTGCCCAAATAGACCTGTAACATGCTTAAAGAAAAAAAATTGTATTCTAAGATTGGTAAGTGCTCTTTCTATCATAAAAATATTTATTACTTAGGCCAAATTATTTCAGAGGATGGGATAGATTTAGACCCAAAAATAACTAAGGCCATGAATGAATGGCCAACACTGAAGAATGTTATGGAACCTAGGTCTTTTATGGGCCGAAATGGTTATTACAAAATATTTATTGAAGGATTTTCTAGGATTACCCATCCCATCACTTCGTTGGAGAGGAAAGGAGTTAGATTTGAATGGATATCTAAGTGTGAGGAAGCCTTTAAATGTTTGAAGACTTTGTTAACAAGTGCTTTAGCACTGAAGACTGCAGATCCAAATGAGGATTTTCTGGTATGCACTTATGCATGTTAAGAAGTTTTATGAGGTGTACTTATGCCAAATGGATATGTGGTGTGTTACGAGTCCAAGAAGTTAAAGGATCATGAAAAAAATTATGTCACACATGACTTAGAATTGGTTACTATTATTCATCCTCTTAAGATGTGGAGACATTATCTTATGGGTTGGATATTTTAATTGCAAACTAATTGTTATGGTTTGTGGCATTTGTTTGAACAACCAAATATGAATGCTTGACAAATCAGGTGGCTAGAATTGTTAGCTGAATATGATATTGAGATTAATTATATTAAATGGAAGGAGAGAAAAGTGGCATATGCTCTTAGCTAAAAAGTTCATTTGATGGATGCTTCAACTGTAAGTATGTATAAGGAGGATATAATATCCAAAGACGAAGAAGCCGTAAATTTGGATCAACATTATCTGACCATCAAAAATAGTTTACAATGGAAAGAAAAGCACCCACGGTATTTAGATTATGATCTTGGAGAAGATGAGGTTCTTCTGTATAAAGTGCATATATGTGTGACATATATGAAGGAGGTGAAAGAGTTGATTATGAAGGAGATGCATAGGGTGCCTTATGCAAGACACCTAGGATATAAAAAAACTACTACATCGATTATGAAGTAGTATTTTTGGTTGGGATTAAAGAAGGATGTGGAAAATTACATAGCCAGTTGCTTGGAGTGTTAGAGAGTTAAGGCTGAGCACAAGCACCTAGCATGATTATTGCATCCCATGCCCATTCCTAAGTGGAAGTGGGATGTGGTGTCGATGGATTTTATTACTAAATTGTTGATAACAACTAAAGGGCATGATGCAATTATAGTAATTGATAAGATTACAAAAGCTACTTATTTATTTCCAGTGAAATCAACTCATAAAGCAAATCACATAGCTGATATTTTATGAGTGAAGTTACCAGGCTACATGGTGTGCCTAGGGAGATAATTTCAAACATATATAAAAAAGTTTACATATAATTTTTGGATGGGATTATTTAAAGGGTTAGGTACTAATATGATTTTTAAAATTGTGTACCACCCAGAGTCTGATGGATAGACTTAGCATCTTAACCATGTGATTATATGTTGTGAATGTATGTCATGGACAAACCATCCAAATGGGAGGACTACCTACATTTAGTAGAGTTTGTGTATAATAACGAATATTAGGATTCGTTACAAAGGAGTTCGTTTGAAGTATTATACATTAGGAGATGTCATACTCTTATGAGTTGGAGCAATCTAGTAGATAGAGTCAAGGTTGGTTTGAAATTGATTAAAGATATGGAAGAGAAAGTTGTTAGAGTTAAGAAAAGAAAAATCTTAAATTTTCCCAAGACAAGAAGAAAAGTTATGTGGATAAGCATAGAGCTCAGAGAGAATTCAAAGTTTGAGACCATGTACTTTTTAAAGTTAAACCATAGAATAGTTCACTAAAGCTGGGCCATTGTGCCAAATTAGCAGCACATTATTGTGGACCATTCAAGATCCTATAGAGGATCGATTCAGTTGCATATATAGATTCTTTCCCTGCATCCATGCATGTTTTATTTCATGTGTACTTGATTAAAAAGTATGTTCCTACTAATGATCACATGATTGATTAGCATATGATCCAAGTGGAGTCAAAGAATGTTTTCTAGGTACAACTTATACAAATTTTAGATAGGATGGTCAAAGTGCTCTAGAATCAAGCCCTCAACATGGTAAAGGCACAATGGGACCTGCTTGGTCCTTATAAGGCCATAAGGGAGCAAGAAGGTGTAATGAGGGAAGAGCACCCTCATCGGTTTTAGTGATATAGTGTAAATACATGTATATATGCAACACTAAGGAAAATGCCTAAAATAAGGGGGGAAGGAATGTAATACCCTTTCCAGTTCATGATATAAATATATATTTACTTTGATATTAGGTTGGTGAGCAAGAGTCATTTTGCGGGCGTGCATGCTTATGCATATATGCTTTATATTTTGGGGCCAACATGGAAAACATACATGTGAGTTTGGTTATGTGGCTAGAGGGCTAGGATTGTAAATATGATGTAACTCATGTACATATTTTTATAATAAAAAAATATAAAATAGGTTGGCTATGGATCCCACTCCATGGTAAAGAGTATTGGGGGGGGGGGCATCTACTACCAGAGTATGGTGTTAGTGAAAAGTGTTGGTGATGACGAGGACACCTAGGGCCCATGTACTACTAGCTATTGTGACATGTGCTACTAGGATACTTTATGTAGTGATATAAAGTATATATTGGATGAATTATCATCATTATTATTATGTTGATTATTACTATGAGGAGGATTATGGTTCTGGACATCAATCCTAAGAAACCAGCTAGTGAGCCTAGGGATTGGGTTCTGATGCTACCTAGAAGTTGTTTTGGTTTTTGCCTAAAGGGTGCCTAAATAACCCTGGAGCAACATGAATACTTGGTTGGCGCCTTGGAAATTGATGGCCTAGAGGGTTCTCGAAGCCTTGGAGTAACATGAGTGTTGCGTTAGCACCTTGGGTGTGGAGGTATGGTTCTTGTTGGTTTACCATTGCTCGTGGAGCTACAACCTCGACTTGGGGGTGACTCGTGGTTGAAATCCCTGAACCACATAGTCTATGGCAAGATGGGATGTGGAGAGCCTATATCTAGTCGATTCACTTTGGTAAGATAATTATCACATTTCATGTGCTATACTGTTTATAAATTTTATGTTGAAACCCTGGTCTTCGGTTTTTGTGTTGAATTGTTTATAATTCCTCTTGTATTATGCTATGCTTGTTTATTTGATGTACATAAATTTGATGTATTTATTGAATGTCATGTAAAACATAAATTTACATGAATATGCATGTGCACCCTAAACAAGTTTTAGTGTTAATGTATTTAGATTTGGCTAATTAATCTTGAATTTGTTTGTGAAATTATGTATCTGTGGTTTATATGTGACAAATATCACATTTTGGACATTCACACTGCATTCCTATTTAACTAGTAAATGCCCAAGTTCTAGAACAATTATGGCACGACTATAGATTTTCGTTTCCACTTTCAATTTAGGCATTTTTTAGCTATGTGATTGAGGTAGCGTTGCCTAGCTAGTGGCTGGGGATGTTACAAAATAATTAAGCATTGAGAAGTAAAATGAAATGAAGTGTTTAGGCATTGTACTTGAGTTAATATTTATGTTAATTCCACAAACATACTATATCTAACTTGTTACATAAGTAAATTAGCTAGACGCATAGTCTGGGTATAAGTTATTGTAAGTTGGTCAAGCCATTGCAACAAACCACACCAATGCCTCATGCCTAGAGGACTCGATGTGCCTTAATAGGATCTACAATTGAATAAGATGGAATTATTTACGAATTTTTGGAAGAACAGGATCAACCTTGGTCGAAGAAACTGTAGGAGTTGACAAGGACCTTGCCATAATATTTTTCATGAGATAATACAGGTAGATAGTTTGTTTATATTGAGAGGATTGACCTTGGGTATGATTAGGGTTTGGTACCAACTCCGACCATTCCTCAACCTCCAAATTTTCTTGTGTTGCCTATCTATTCAAATCCACTTCCCACCGATATAAGCTAGTATATTTGAGGATGAGCGCCAGTCTTGTAGGCTTGAGATGCTTCATGTATAAGCCTAAAGGTTGTTTTACAACCGCGGCCCCAAACATGACATTGTTGGGGCTAACTGCCACCATGTTGAAGCCCCGTTCAACGACTGCGACCTTGGGCCTCTCCTAACATGGAATCTCTTCCAGAGGTAGGGAACACCATGCTATGACTTCAATGGCAACAAAAATGAATCGGTGCACTAAGATAACAACCCACAAACCCTACTACAATGCAGGTGGCAAGCTTACGAACCTGGTGTGTGCACCTGGAGTGGACACTTGAAGGTATATCATAGAATAAATCCACAAAACTATGAGAAACAAACCAATAAAACAAACATTTTCCACAAAATATGATATGGGTATACTAATAAATGCTGGCATCATCAACCCATGGATCCCCAAGCCTTCAAAGAACCAAACAAAAATTCCATTCATATGGGTACTCTTTTAGAGAGTATCTTCACTTACTGACCAACATAAGTAACAAAAGGACATGAAATAAAACCCAAGCACCCATGCATGGAATACCAAATGAATGCCAGAGCACAAACCCCAAGCACATTCCCATATGGGAGAGTAAAACACCATAACCAACATAGAAAATTCGACCAAATTAAGGTTTCCCATAAGAAAAACTAACACTTTTCTTGAACCACAAATTCTAGAATGTAATCTTTCTAACCAGAAGCATGGTCTTAGAGACCTATTTCCCACGATTTATCGTAGAGAAATTAATAAGAGGGGTCCGAATGGGAAAATTCATTGATAAAACATACCTGTAGATGCTAAGCACTCGATAACGAAAGAGAACTGTTGTACCCAGTCTACTGGCTTTGGAAGGGACATTCGAGAGCGCGCCCGTGACTTCCTCTGAGCCTGTAACCAAACTACTTATAAGGCCTCCTGCTCAAACCAAACACGCAACATAAATTCTAGGCAGAAGGTATCACACCAGTCGTTCTGATTATCATTTATGCCTTGCATGTGTCTAGCCACCTTGCAAAGGTTGGTGAGTGTGTGAAGGCCTAGACGATATCCCTCATCGTCCTTTTTTCTCGGAATGCTAACCATGAAATGGATCCGAGGACTCCATTTCGTCACCCTCACCCCAATTGGGGGTAAAAATATTATTATTATTATTATTGTTAATTTAT
>APFE030659678.1:403711-430434 GCA_000404065.3 Pinus taeda
TTAAGTAATATAATTAAATTATTGATTATAAAGTAATAAGGGGAGTGGGAGCAGCTAGGGTTTGGGCTCACGGGTAGTGCCTAACAGACCTGCAACATCACGACCTACAACAAGGAAGGGGAAAAATGACAGCGGATCACGCTGACAGTGGAATGAGTTGTATTGTAGGGGAGGAAATCACGAGAAGGGTTTACCAGTACTGGGAGCTAAATGACAAGTTCGGCTGGGAGGAAAATTCCTACCCAAAGCAACCAAGAAACCCCAATTTGTAATACCTAATAACAAGCTGGAGGAATATAGAGGATATATGAAGGACCACACCCTAATTTACAAGTTTATTGGGGCCTGGCCTACTGAGAAGGAATTGATAAAATGGATCCAACAATGATGGGAGCCAAAGGGGAATATCGACCTCAAGCTCGGGGCGAAAGGGTTCTTCTCGATAATTGTTTCTAACCTAGAAGACAAGGAGAAGGTTTTTGAAGATGGACCATATTTCTTCAACAATGTTGGCCTGTTCATGAGACACTAGGAGGAGTGCTACAACCTAAACCAGGAGAAGCAGCTGGCAACACCCATCTGGGTTCGACTCTTCAGCCTCCCAATGGACTTCTGGGACACAGAAATACTAGAAGGAATAGGCAACTCGATCAACACTTTTGTCAAGGTAGCATACTCGACAAGAAAAGGTAGGTACACATCCTATGCAAGAATCTTTGTTTACATGAATATCACTAAGACACTACCAAACTGCATAAAGCTAGAATACCATGATGAGGTATGGTAGCAAATCCTAGACTACGAGCATATCCATTTCAGATGCAGGTGCTGCCATGAATACGAGCACCTATACCGGGCTTGTCCGCTAAACAACCCAGATAATCAGTCGCAAGGAAAGAAGGCAGGAGAGATGATGGGAAAAGAGGATGGGGATGGTTTTTAGGAAGTGCATAGAAAGAGGAGAAACCAGAAATCAATATGGTACCATAAGGCACACCAAAATGAGGTAGAGAAACGAAACCTTAATAGATTTGATACCCTTCAGACGGATGAGATGGGGGAGACGAGCAGGGAAGCCACTAAGGATATGGAAGAAATTTAGAAGAAAGAGAATGAGGGAAATAAACAAAAGAGATAAGAAGTAACAGAAAAAACAAAGAGAGGAGAATAACATGCAAATGGTGGAGCAAGACCCAATGGAAATTGACTCCCAGAAAGAAGACCTTAGTGTGGAAGAGAAAGTGATTAAATGACTACTACAGGAGTGGAGACATCTCGACGAACACTTCATTCTAGAGGACAAAAATCATCTCTATAAAGAAACCTTTCAGCAATACAAGTTAAAACAAGCATCGACCATCATAGCCCAACTAGAAAACTTAGGATCCCAAGGTGGACAAGGGCATGATCCAGGAACCCTAGGAAAAGGGGGAAAGAAAAGAGCTAGAAGACCTATGAATGAATCCATACAGATGGTGGGGGAACTATTAGTAAACTCAGGGAGAGTGGAGTCATTATCAGAGGTATTTCAACAACCCCTAAAACTATTGAAATGATTATTATAACTTGGAATATAAGAGGCCTCAACAGTAGAGGCAAACAAAGATATGTCAAAGAGAGATTGAAAAAAGATCGACCTAGTATAATGATCCTTCAGGAAACGAAAATCAATGAAAGGAAGCTGAAAGAGATTTTGGAAAACTTCAAACCCTACTACCAGGTTATTGGAAAGGACACTAATGATAGTGCAGGAGGGTTAGTGATTGGTGAGCACCAGTATTGCAGCAATAATGCTGCAACTCTTGGGCTGCCTACTTTACTCTTATCAAGCCGATAGTTTGTAACAAACTTGGAAGCGACGGTGCTGTATGCATAAGTACTAGTTCTTACTGCAGGCTGTCACTTGGTCAGCGAGCGCAAGATCACTAGGAGCTCAAGCCAACTTCTATGGATTCCAGAAGAAGCTGTATATGTGAAGAAAGAAAGGAAAGTTTACTCTATAGAGGCTACTCTAATTGCAGAAAGGAAAAAGACTGAAATGTAAAGTAAACCTAGCAAGCCCTACTTAACCAACTAATCCTACTTTTGTAGAAAGCACTATGAAAACCATGAAATGAATGCCATTACCTACTCAAGGAAGTAAACAACATCTCCTCACACTATTTCTAGAAGTAAATGAGCAAAAAACATCTTTTTGGATTTTTATGTGAAATTGACAGGCATGTATTTTATTGTGTGTGAAGGTGGAAGCGAATAGGTGGTGTTGAAGGGAGACTTTGGGCTTTGCGGGGATGTAGGATGGTGTGGATGTGTCCTAGGAGGTCTCGAGTGGCCTTCTAGAGGCTTTTCCCACACTCGGCCTTCAAAAGAAAGCCTACAGGAAAATCTATAGGAGGACACAGGGGATCTACAAGAGGTCTACAAGAGGATGCCGAGAGCAGTTTTGAAGGTTTTGAGGGTGTGAGAGTGGGTGGAAAAGGTAGGTGAAGGTTGGGATGATGTGTTAGGGCCCTAGGGTCCACCAAGAATCACTAGGAGAGGGAAAGATGATTGGGAGAGAGGAAGAAGTCCTATGGAAAAATGTAGAAAACTAAGGCAGAATTGAGGGGAGACTTGGGCGACCTATAGGGCATGGATTAGATGGAGGATGGAGTGGCTGATAGGCTAGAATGATGCTAGAAGATATTTTCTGCATACACAACTGAGAGTCAACCAATGAGATTGAGCAAGCAAGGAAATAAGTGCATAAAAAAAAATAGAGTTTTTGAATCAAAATAAACTATGATCTATGAAAGGAAATGCTGATAACCATTGCATGAAAGAAAAGCATGAAAGAAGACTATTGCAATTAAGGAAATGCACATGATGACGAAGTTAAGAAGCAAAGCAAACTAGACTATGAACCGACTAGAAAGCTGCAAACACTAGAAGTCCTATAAATGAGGAAAATTTGTGTTTTTGGGGCAGCAAGAGGGTCTTTGCCTCAGATCATTGTCCCAAAGGGAGGAAGAGAGGCCAAGGCACTGTTTCTAGCCTTTTGAATCTTCTTTCTATCACTACTTAACCTGCTATTGAAAACACAAATGGAAGCAAACTACTGAATCATCAACATACCCTTTTCTTAACCATGAAAGTAATGCATCTAACAACAACCCATTCTACAAACTGAAATGAAATATACAAATACAAACAAAGAGGAGCTTGGCTTCTTGGATTGGGCCCTTGTTTAGGGACAATGTCCCCTAGGGTCTTGGGTTAATACCCTAGCAGAGTAGGGGTTATCTATAAAGAAAAACAAGCATTCCACATAGCCATGATGCTAATATAAACAAACTACGCAAAGAGAGGCGCACCTGGGGGTCCTTCATTTGGGAAGATCCAGCTAGGTCAAAACCCTCTTGGAATTCCTTTTGATCCTTCAACCTACAAAAAAATCAATTCAAGAAAGCACAACAGTATATTGACCAAGCATCATAAAGAAATCAACTTCATAATATATTAGAAGGTAGTTAGTTATACAATTAAAACCACTATTCATATGCAAATCACAACATGGATATCATAAGCATGAAGAAGATTCATATCAGGAACTAGACAAGTGTTTCTTTTATTATAGATAACTAAAGTACATAAAGGAATAATTTCACCTGAGTCTTCCTTTTGCAAGCTCCAAGCGGAACCGTCCTCCGGATTCATCCAATCTCAAGCCTTCAACAAGCTCCTTCCATAACTCACTCAAAGATATCTCATCAAATGGAAAGACATCATAATTCAAGGAAATAAAGGTTTCCTGTAGTGGGGGAAGTGTTGGAAGCATAAGGATCTTCAGACCTGATCTAGGATAATCTCAAAAGAGTGATTTTTCTCTCTATTCTCTCCTCCCTTAGGCCTTCCCATTGAAGCCTTTTAATACTTCTACCAAAGTAGTTTTTTAGATGGGAATTCTTTGGGAGCAGTTGGGCCACGGGGACTAATAGGTAATCAACAGGTAAAACTCGTGATCTCCGCTCGAAATTAAGGAGATTTAATTTTTTAAGTGTTTTAAGACATATATGCGGGTTGGGTATACATAGAACTTCATACATACGCGTTTAGCTTAGGGCAATGTCGCATATAGGGAATAAAACACTATTTTTTAATGTATTTGGACCAGGCTCAGAAGGAGGGGTTTCCCTAGGCCATGAGTGCAGCATCACAAACATTTAGAGTGAGATTTGGAGCTATAACAACCCTAACCCAAGAGCTTCAGTCCTCTGAGAAAACTCAGTGCTAGCTCAAAAAGGATCTCATCTTTATTATCAAAAAAATAATAGGGTTACATGAAACTGTCCACAAAAGTAAGTTTGAAGTTGAGTAGAGTTTTACAATAGAAAAAGTACAACAAAAATTCAACCCTAGTGAGGCCCTAGGCCTCTCTACTTATACAACTGAAGCTCCCAACAACTTCCTTAAAATCAGGGAAGCTTGGCTCCCAAAACGCGAGATAAACATCGGTTATCTTCCACTTGCTTAGCTGCCTCCTAGTGCATTGATTTGGTTGTTTGTACTCCAAGCTGCATGAAGGGGAATTTGAAGTGGGGAGTAATAAATGAGGGGGATTCCCTCCTATAAATCCTCTCCTTTGTCCACTTCTAATTATTGCTACCAATTGTCCATTAAATCTTTGACTTTGTCTTCAAAATTCAACAAAAAATTGCATTAACCACATATTAGACCACATGGCATCATAACTAACTCAACTCACTCCATAAGCATAAATATATTTAAAAAACATGCAATAAGCTAATAGAATGGCTGATTTAACTATGTTAGGAGGCAAAATGAGCCCATATAATTACCCATTTATGGGGCTCATCATCACCCCCCTACTGAAGGTGTTGCTCATCCTCTGAGCAACTTATTCCATCTCCTCATCTTTTATGGCCCTGGTGGCCTCTCTAGCATCCCAAGCTTCTGGTGTTGTTTCCTCTTCCTTGTCATAGAAGCCTAGTTTTCTGTCTATCTCTTTCCACTGCCTCTGCTCTTCTTCTTCTGTCCTTCCTTCTAGCATGCCTAACCGTAGTGGTGGACTCAGTTTGAGGCCAATCCAATTGACCTGTAGCCTCTGCATTAAGTGCTTGTACATTGGCACTCTCCTTACTGCCTCCTTCATCCTCATTGGGGAATGATATTCCCTGATCTTCAGACTGTGTGGTAAGGTGTTCCATATCCTCATACATGCATGCACACAGTCATTCCCAAGTAACCTTTTCATGTCCTCAAAATGTTCAATGGCCTGTGCTTGATCACTTATATATCTAGGGGCAATTTGAGGATTACTGGCAAGCAGCTGGTGTGTGTTGATGAGAGCCATGGGATCTGATGGCTTAGCTCTGATCATTAATGGCTCATTCTACTTCCTTATCATCAACCTTTTTACTTCTGTTGCCCTTAACTCTTCATGGTTCATCCAAGAAGCCATGGCCATTAGTTGTAGGTCCCCTAGCCTAGCATTGGGGTCCCACACATTCATGTCTGTGAGGGCCATATTATATAGATAAAATTCTGCCATCTTTGCCTTATCTTTTACTGTGCTTTGATCACACAGGTCCATAAACTGTCTGTAATCTTGAAAAGGCATTGTGCCTATTTGTGCCAAAGTCTTGATATGAAACTATAGCCATTGGTCCTTGAGGTATAATCCATAGGATTTTGCTGGTGTTCTACATTGGAGTGCCTCCATGGATAAGCTAGCCATGCATGCCAGTTGGGTCTCTTTCTCCTTTAGCTGCCTTCTTAGCTATTCATTTTTAGTTTGAAGTTGGTTTCTTGCAATTGCTTCTCTATGTCTGACAACACTTAACTCTATGCCCATTTCTCTAAGTCTATTCTCCATATGGCCAACATCCTCAACTCCCTTGGATTTGGCTATTTTCATTCACCTATGCGTTCTTATTCTTTCCTTCTCTAGTTCAAAGAATAGTGGAATTGCAAATGTTTGTGGAATTATCCTTCCTCCTTCAAGAAGATGGTAATAAGAGGCAAGGCTGGGCTAGGGATCAGGTTCTTTTGGCTCTATAGCTTCCTCCTTCCCTTTTGGCTGCTCTTCTATTCTTTTCTCCAGTTTTTGGGTCTCCTGTAGCTTTGACAATGTCTCCTGTAGAACTGTCTGTGCCTCCTATAGGACTATTTTTGGGTCCTATAGTTGCACATTTTCCTTCTAGGTGGAAGATCTAGGAGTCCCTCTTTCATATGTTATAGGGCTTTTAGAGGGAGATTATTCCCCTTTGACAATGGGTGAATCTTCAATTGTAATGGGCACTATTGAAGATGGCTGGGGTTTCCTTGTTTTGATCCTTGTGCTTTTCCTGGCCTTAAAATACATGGAGGCCTATCTTTTTCTCTTTTCTTTTGGCTTAATTAGTGTGCTCAAGGCTGTGAGGTCAGCTGTTGCCTCCCTTTCCAGGGTCTCAGGGGACCCTTCTCTTTGTTTTTCCTCTGCTGCCTCTTTTTCTCCTCCTTCTACCTCCTTTTCTATCTCTGTTTGCTTTGTTTCTTCCTGTTCTGTTTCTCCCCCCTTCTCCTCTTCTATCTTAGTTTCTTCCTCCTCCTTTTCTTGTCCTGCTGAGTCATCAGTTGCTTCCCCTTCTCCCCCTTTCTACTCTTCTTCCTCACTGTCAGAAGGACTGATATCATAGGTGAGGGCCTTTATGTCATCTTTTGCTGTCATCTTCCTGAAGACTTCCCATGTTATAGGGAGTGTGAATGTATGGAGGGCTTCTTCCACTACAATTTTGATTAACCCATGGTGAGCCAGCTGATCTAGACTCCCTGCCTTAAACTTAATGTTGGAGTCTATGAGGAACTGCACGAGGAAAGAGGGTATGCTGAGTTTCTAGGGTGTTGGAGTGTCCATGCCATATCTCAACTCATGAAGCATTCTAAAATGGTAGCCATAGAATATGCTATACCTCCCTTCACAGGAAATGTATTTGATTATTTGATAACTAACCTCATCCCAAGGGTATGGTATGCTAGCCCTTCTAATGCCATTTTTGTCTTCTACAGGAGGTTCATTGTTTTGGAAGAAGTTTTTCTTGGCAGCCTGTCCAATTGGTTTTTCATCTTTGCTCCAAGGTAATCCAAGAGGAAGGGTAGTAACCCTACTGATAAATTTAGGGGTTATCTCCATGGAAAGACCTCTAATAGTGACAGTGGCATGTGTTCTTGAGTGAGGGGCTAAAGAGAGGGCAAATTCCTGGGCAATTTCCTCATCAAACCCTCAGAATTTCTCAAAAAAGTTCATCCAATTTGCCCTTGTGAATATGGCCACTACTTGGGGATGTTCATGGAGCTTGGTGGAATTAGAGGGCTCCTTCCTCATGAATCCTCCTATCATTGTTCTTATACCCCTTTTGAACACCAAATGTAGAGATGGAGACAATAATTTTGAAGAAATAGGAAAACAAAGGAAAACTGTGTGTGTGTGTGTTTTTTTTTAAAGCAGAATTTTTTTATGTAATTCCTCTTCTTCTATGGACTCAATTCATCCTTAAAATGATATCATTTCTTGCATATTATGATAATCAAGGTGGGTATGAATGGAACCTACCTCCTCAAGCTAGAAATCGAGCAAAAAACCTGTGTTTTCTTCTTAAAAACAACTCACTGCCCCTCCTGTAGAACTGCCTATAGGTGCTCCTTTAGAACCTGTAAGTGGTCCTGTAGAAAACACCAAGAGCGTGAGGTTGGGTGAGATCAATGGAAAATGATGGTTTCAAGGCTGTGGGGTGACAAGGAGTTTGCTGCAGCTAAGTTTATGAGGAGAGAATGAGGGAAAAGGTGGTGAGAGTGCTCGAGGAGGAGTACTTATTTCTTCTTTTAGATATTCCCGGTGATGGGGGTGAGCTGGAAAAAATGTACGTTGGCCATATTTGAACTGTTGGTCCCCACCTACCTTTTCATCATGGTTCCTTCCTGTAATCACCTCTCATTATTGCATCGGATTTTACATACCCTCCACTACCTGTCCTTGGTATCTTTCTCTGAGTTGACTATGCGCACGTGTGGGTGACATCTTCGGATGAGTGTAGTCAACTAGATTAAGGTGGTCAAGTTAACTGGCCACCTTTTCCTTGTTCAACCTCAACCATCTCTTTACTCATGCATATCTTTCAATTACACAAATGCAAATAGAGGAGTGGGTTAGTAACTTACCAGTGAGTTGAATGTATGTGTTGTGAAGTATTTTGGCTCCTTCTACTGCTGCATGCCTGTGTTTTCCTTGCTGCATGCTCTTTTCTTTCTGATGTGTGGCTGTTTGTCTTATGTAGGTATCCTCTGGCTGGATCTAAGCTTCATATGTCTCCTTCAATCCTCATGGTTGCACTTCTTTTGCTGCTGTGGCTTGATTTTAATGGGATCAACTGCTATAGGAATTCCTACAAGAGCTCCTGTAGCTGCTTCACCCCTTGAAATTTCAGCTTATTGCTGTGTTGGGGTCTGTGAGGATGATGTCAGAGATGTTGATGGAGATGGAGAGGTAATAGGTAAGCTGTAGGTGAGATTTGAGGTGCTGCTTCCTTTCTTATTTTTGTTTTTTTCTCTTTTTACTAAAAACTATTTTTTTTTTTGTGTTTTTCTGGGACAGGAAGAAAAAAAAGATGATGATGATGTGATGCAGGTGTGGAATGGATGGCAAGGTGGGTTGATAGCTATAGGAGGGTTTATGTGTTCTTCATGAAGCTTCCCAGCCCCTCAAACTGCTTTTTGGAACCATTTCTGGCTCTTTGTAATTCGTACAGGAGCCTCCCGTAGAAAACACAAAGCCTCCTGTAGAACACAATTTTCGGAAAAAAACACAGTGGGGTGGAAGAAAGGTAAAAAATGACGGAGAAGAGTGTGGAGGAGATGAAGTAGGTGCTGGTGTGAATTTCAGGGCTCTATGGCATCTCCTCTTGCTCTCTGTGGTCCTCCTGAAACCTACAATGCACATTAAAATTCAGTTTTTTTTTTTTGTCTTTTTTTTTTTTTTGAAAACAACTAGGGCTCCTCAAGAAGGTTTTCACCCTAATTGCCTACCTTGGGTGCCTCCAAGGGAGGTTTTCACCCAGGGATCTTCTTCTCTTTTTTTTTTTTAACATCACTGGGCCCCCTCAGGAGAGGTTTTCAACCCAATGATGGGACTTCAAGTGCCTCATGGAGGTTTTCACTTGAGTCCTTATTTTTTTTTTCTTTTCCTTCAGTGAGTGGGTGAAGTGGAGGCTATGACATGCTCCACTACCATCACTATCTTATTCAAATATTCAATGAACTCTCGCTTGGAGAGGGGCTTCTTGTAAATTTTCAACCGATGTCCATTGACAAGCATGGGGATGGCTTCATCATCAATGATTCTGATCAGGACTAAACCATTGTCATTGCATTTTTCCATAGTGTAGGGTCCCAACTATCTTGTCCTCAGCTTGCCTTTGAAGTCTTTATACCTTGAATCGTAGAGAAGTGCCCAATCTCCTTCTTGGAATTGCTTCTCCTTGATATTTTTGTCATGCCATAACTTCCTCTAAAGATGAACTACCTGTGTGTAGAGAAGGGCCTACAATATTTGTTCATCCAATCCATTGAGTTGGAGTAACCTTTCCTTCTATGCATGGTTGAGGTCTAGGTCCAGCTGAGCTACCATCCTTAGTGTATTGAATTCAAATTCTATTGACAACAAAGCCTTCTTCCCATAGACCAGTTCATAGGATGTGAACCCTATAGTAGTCTTCCATGTTGTGTTGTAGGCCCAGGTGGCCTCAACTAATTTGTTCGCCCAGTCTTTTCTGCTGCTGCTCACTACCTTGGTCAGAATTCCTTCCAAAGCTCTGTTATTGACTTCCACCTGCCCATTGGCTTGTGGATGGTAAGGGGTGGAAGTCTTGTGCTTGATTTTATGACGTGTGAGCAGGTCTTCAACCAAATTGGAAATGAACTGACTGCCTCGATCTATGACCAATTCTCTTGGATACCCGAACTTGTAGAATATGTTTTCTCTAAAAAACTCAGCTACTTTTTCCTCTATTGCTACTTTGATTACTTTTGTTTCTGCCCACTTTGTCAGGTAATTGGCGCACACAATGATGTATTGTTTCTGTCTTGAAGGAGGGTTGGTAGGACCCACAAAGTCCATGCCCCACTTCTCAAATGCCTCAAAGGTCACTTGAGGTTGCATGGGCATCTCATCCTTTGGAGTAGGTTTCCCCATCCTTTGACACTGATCACATTGGCTGGTGTATCTCCTCACACCTTGATGAAGAGTGGGCCAATAGTAGTCTGCTTGCAATATTTTGAAGGTAGTTCTCTTTACTGCAAAATGACCTCCACAAGGCCCGTCATGACAGGTATGGAGAATGTGAAAGACTTCCTCCTCCCTGACACATATTCTCAAGATCTGATCTGGGCTAAGTTTGAAGAGATTAGCCCCAATCTAGGTGAAAGGGGCACTTTTCCTTACTATCTTGCTCTTCTCTTTTGAGGACAAGTGTGGTGGAAACTGTGCTGAAACCAAGTAGTTTGCTATATCAGCAAACCATGGAGAGAGTACTGAAATAGAAAACAGATGTTCATCTGGCATTTGGTCATCCACCATTCCTTCTTCACCTACAGGCAAATTTACTCTAGACAAAAAGTCAGCAACAACATTCTCTTTACCAGACTTATCAATAATGGTTAGATCAAACTACTGCAGTAAAAGAAACCATCGAATAATGCGAGCATTTACATTTGGTTTGTTCATCAAATATCTAATTGCCTTTGATATAATATCTAAATTTGTTTAAGGAATGCACAATAGCTAGGAGTTCCTTCTCGGTCACTGTGTAATTTAACTATGCCTTTGACAATTTTTTGCTTGTAAAGTATATGGCATAAGGCAACTTTTCATCAATTTGTTCTAAGGCTGCTCCTATTGCTTTATTTGAGGCATCTGTGTGAATGTGAAAGGGTAGGGCCCAGTTTGGGCCTCTAAGAATTGGGGCAGTTACTAACTTTCTCTTCAAGGTATTTAGGGCTTCTTGACAGTTTTCGAACCATATGAACTCAACATCTTTGCCTAAAAGGCCAAACAAAGGAGAGGCTAGCTTACTGAAATCTTTAATGAATCTTCAATAATATCCAGCTAAGCCTAGGAAACTTCTGACATCTCCCAACTTTTGAAGAGGCGGGACCCTTCGGATGATGGCAATCTTATTGGGGTCCACCTGCAGTCCTTGTTGAGATATTGCATGACCTAACACAGTCCCTTCAGTCATCAAAAATTCACATTTTTTGGGACTAAAGGATAGGTTCATCTCAATACACTTGTCTAGAACTTTTCCTAGGTTAGATAAAGCTTCCTAAAAGTCATAACCATAAGGAGTAAAATCATCCATATATATTTCCACTGCATCATGAACCAGTTCAGAAAATATACTCAATATCGCTCTTTGGAAAGTGGCTGGAGCGTTGCAAAAACCAAAAGGAAGGACCTGATATGCAAAGGTACCCCAAGGACAAGTGAAAGTGGTCTTATCTTGGTCTTCCAGACTGATTTGAATCTGATTGTACCCACTGAACCCATCTAGGAAGGAGAAAAACTTTTTCCCCGCCAGACCATCTAACACTTGATCTATGAACGGTAAAGGAAAATGGTGCTTTTTAGTGGGTTTGTTTAATTCCCGATAGTCGACACAGATTCTCCACTTGCCATTTTTCTTTGGCACTAGCACCAAAGGAGAGACCCATTCACTGTCAGAGATGGGGTAGATGAATCTTGCATCAAGCAATTTTTGCAATTCTTCCTTAACAATGTCTTTAAGTGTTGGATTCATCCTCCTTTGAGGCTACCTGACTGGTTTGCAATCTTCCTTAATGTATATATGATGAGTACATACTGACGGGTGCACTCCCTTCATCTCCTTACAACTCCAGGCGATGGCATCTAAATGCTTTCTAAATAAGCTGCACAACTCCTTCTCCTGGAAGTGGATAAGGATGGATTGATTTTCAAGGTTATTTCTGGGCCAAACTCTATATTCTTAACATGAAGAGAGGTCGAGTTGGCCACACAGAGATCAGTTGAGGGGTTGTTTTCGGTTTCTCTCACTATGTCCTCTAATGGTAAGACACTGGGGGGTGGATTCTGAATCAAATTTTAAATCATATCATCCTCATCTTGTAGTTTCCCCCCCATGGTAGTTTCTAATGCACAAAGTGGTGGAGAATAGACCTTGTCCTCATCCTCCTCCTCCAACCAGAGAGGTAGATCATGTTCTAGCAAGGGTTGGGCAGGAGGGTACAGGATCAACTGCTTGGACATATGCCCGTTCTTTATGGTCATCTTCCTAGCTCGATAGCTAATGTAAGCATCAGTAGTAGCCAACCAGGGTCTTCCCAAGATGAGAGGATACCCAGTGAGCTTTGCCTTCGGCCGGAGAACTAAGAAATCAACAGGGCACTCCCAAGAATCCATAGAGACCATCACATCTTCCACAATCCCTTTAGGGGTCACGGTGGAGCAGTTTTCTAGCTGCAGTACTGTCGTGGCCTTCCTCAAGGAGCCCTGGAGGTTAAGTTTGAGCAATGTGTCCTTTGTCATCACATTAATGGTGGATCCCAAATCAATCAAGGTATGTGGGATCATGGTGCCATTGATGTTGACATTAACTACTGGGCTTCCGGGGTCCATATATTTCAGACAGATTACATGCCCCAACACCAAGTCGGACAATTGTCCTATGACATTGATGGTTGGGGCACCTCTTTTGTGCCTTCCTGGATGCCTAAAGCACTTCTCTTTGATCAACCTATTGTAGATAGGCACATCTTTTATGGCTTGGAGAAGTGGCATCTTCACACATAATTGTTTCAATTCTCCTAGAAGTTTAGTTTCTTTTGGGGTAGGCTGTGTTGTCCCGGATAGTCTCTCAAGAAAGGGTGGAATTGCTTTAGGTTCACTTTCCTCTTTACCTTCCTCAGCCTCCCTGGGCAGAGGCTGGCTATCTGGGAGAACCTTCCCAGATCGCAGGTTAATCTCCTGAATCTCTACAACATAAGTTGGGCATGATGGTTCCCCACTATATACTTGTTGAGCCTATTTGTTGTTCGGGTTCGGGATTGGCTGGACAGGCATTTGGGGTTGCCTTGGTGGAGCAGAAGGTAATGGTTGTGGTTGAGCAGGTGGTGGAGGCAAAAGAGTGGGAGGAGAGTTGTACTGGGGCCTCCACCCTTGATGAGATGCATTCCACTAAGGTTGCGACTGAACATAGGATTGAAATGAATGAGCCGCTGGTTGGGCATGATATTGAGATGGGAAGGACCAAGGAGGAGGCGTGGATCATGAAGGATGAGTAGGAGGGCCCCAAGAAGGTATGGAAGTGACTTGGTTGGGGTTGTAGTATGCCTGAGATGTCCCTTGCATCCCCTGCTGGTATGGTCAAGGTCCATGTGGTCTCCTTTGGTTCATGAAATAGAGTGGTTCAGTGGCTCCTTTGGCCCCTTGGTATACAACTTTAAGTCCGGTCAAGGAAGGGCACTTATCTATAGAATGATCTTCTTTATAGACTAAACAAACCTCTATAGAGTTCAATGGAAATTCGTTCCTAGGATGCCTCCTGGTGCATCTAGGACAAAAGATGGCTAAAACCCTCTATGCTTCCTCTTGTTTTCTTTTGATATGCAAGGTATCCATTTGCATGGCAAGATTCTGTAGCATCTCACTTTTGAAGTCTTCCAACATGTTTCCAATTTCACCTTTAATGTATGAATTGGAAGAGGAGGTATTAGCTATGGGTTGACTCCCCCTACCTTTCTTTCTGGCTACTCTAGAATGGTTTCTAAAAACAGTCTTTATGTCCTCATAAGATAGTTGGTAGATGTCTCCTCGAGCCAGCAGATGGAGGGTGTTTAGAAGGTCTTATGGAATTCCCCTGAGTAGGACCAACTTCAGAGATTCAGGGTTAAGTGTACACCTGGCCCTTTTGTAGCTGAGCTGGAACCTCTCTTCATAATCTTCAAAGGATTCATCACTTCCCATGGTCATTCAGAAGATTTCTTCTTTGATATCTTTTGACCTACAGTAGTCTCGATACTTGTCATTAAAGGCCTGCTGCATCTGAACCCAAGTTGTGATGCTGTTGCCAGGTAACGCCATGAACCAGTGCAATGTTGCATCCTTGAGAGTAGAAGGGAACAAAGTAGCAGATTTCTTGGCCAACTAGGGTTGCAATCAACAACATGGCCCAATGGAAAAATTAAGGCCACTGCAGCCCAGGGATGACAGAGTTAAAGCCCTGGAGGACATCCTGCACCAAGACCACCAAACAATCCAAGGAACTAGGAATCCAATCAACTATACCCCCAATCATGGTGTGTGCTCAAGGCAAGAAGGGACGTCAGAAAGGAATGACAGTTATAAGGCGTAATGGAAGGGTAGCACCCACTACCCTCCAGATGCTCATGGCGATGGGTGCGATGACCTCCCGTATGAAGAATGACAAAGGATATGGGAGAGGTGGTAGGTATGTCTAGGACGAAGGAGGAGGTGAGGCATGTAAGGAAGGATAGGTGAAGTGATAGGGTAAGATAGAGTGGGAAATAGAAGGAATTCGCGACAAGGAGAATTGAATTTTTGCGAATGCTGGTCAACGAAGGAACACGGGAGAAAGCAGGCGGAGTTGCCATTGCCGGCATCAGCAAACCACTTTCAGGTATGTTTCTTGGTCTTTCAAGTCCCTTGCCATGGAAACTCTGTTTGTTTATGGTTGGGGGTTTTGGAGATGCTAGGGGAGGGAATTTGGGGGGATGGTCAGGGAGAGCAATGTAGGTTGGGGGTAATTGTGGTCTAGCTTGATGGGCTAGCTATGAGAGCCATGAATTTTGACTGGGTATGGAAACGGGAAGCTCCTCTTGTGCGTAGTCAAGAGAATTTGCATTACAATGTGGGTGGTGAGGCAGAAGTAATGCATGAGTGATGGCAGAGCAGGTAGCAGAGGAGTGGTGCAACTTTACTGGGTAAAGGAGTGGCACAACATTACTGGGAAGAGGGGCATAGGAAGGCATAACCTCGACTGGGGGTGACTGAGGTCTGGCTTAATGGGCTGGTTGTGAGAGCCATGAGTGTTGACTGGGTCTAGAAATGGGAAGCTCCTCTTGTGTGTAGTCAAGAGAATTTGTATTACAATGTGGGTGGTGAGGCAGAAGTAATGCATGAGAGAGTGGCGGAGGAGTGGCGCAGCTTTACTGGGCAGAGGGGCATGGGAAGGCACAATCTCGATGGAAAACTCATAAATGGATAGAGGGGAACGGGAAGGCACACCCAGGCAGAGGAAATTAAAATTAGCTGCATGAGGGGTGGGTCAACCAAATTATGCCAGAGAGGCACGAGGCAAGGCACAAAGATCTAATCCATCTTGCTTTTGAACAAGCAGGGGATAGAGTGGAGATGGAATGACCGACAAGAGGTAGAGGACGCGACAGACAGGGATGGGAACCAACTCGAGCAGCTGACAGCACCTCGTAACCAAGATGAGGGAGGAAACCTGTAGAACACCTCATCAGTGAAGCAGAGACAACCTATAAGGAGGGAACAGATGCTAACATTCGCAAGCTATTGGAAGATTGGGAGGGGGAAATTAAACAGGAAGGCGAATCTGAGGAGGAGATGGAGAACTGGCGGGTTGTAATTCCAGATCCCGGGAATACGAGAGGCGGAATCACCCAGTTTAAACAACCCCTCTATCTATATTGGCTCATGAAGAGCCTTATGGGGAAGGCAATGGAGCAAATTTTAGTAGGGATGGCACTGACTCTACACGACATTCCTAACTATAAAAAAGATTTGTAGACGATCTAATTCCAGTTGCACAAGCAAGACATCCTCCTAGACATAATCCAAAGGCACATCCCTTTCATCATCGAGCTAGCTGAGATGCTTGGTGACTCAGCCAAGGACCCGACACCAGTTGAGTCAGCCTCAGAAGGCCAACAAGAATAGGCAGTTACTTGAGTGTTTTTTTGTTTCTTTCAAGTAGCATTTACTTTTAAATATGCATGCTTATGTTCGATAGACATATAGAATCCTATCATGGAATTGATACATATATAGATTGGATAGAACAAATGATATTGTATTGTTTTTGGATGGTTTATAACGATGATAGGTGGCTAACAAACTTGGTTTCCCATTGGGCAAGTTGAGGCCACCTATCTCACATATGTGGTGTAAACTTGCTTTTTATAAATAGAAAAAGAAGGACCTGCCAAGATTAACAAAAAATATATATAATTAAATTATTAATGGTTACTAATAATATTAACTAATTAATGATTTAAAAATATATTCATAATAATTAATTAATAATAATTAAATTATTTTATATTAGAAAATAAAATAAAAAAAGATATATATTTAATTTTTTTTATATTAATTAATTTATTAATCCTATGGATAATATTATAAACCCCTATGAATAGTATTATACTTTAGGAATATGAACCTTAGATTAATAAACCAAAGAGATTCATATTATAAACCCAAGGGATTAATACTAAAAACCCAAGGGATTATAAACCCAACAGAATAATATGAAAACAAAATAATTAATAGTATAAACGCAAGGTATATAAACCATAAGATAAATATTATAAACCCTAAAACAATCATGGTTGATTATGGTTGATTTTCATATTGAGATAATATTTTCCACAATGCAACGTTGCACCATGGTTGACCATGATCAATTTTCAGATGGAAATAATCTCTGTAACAATACAACGTTGGACCATGCTTGATTTTTATATTGAGAAAATCTTTGTCACACCCAATGGATTTATAATAAACCCAAATATTAATATTATAAACCCTATGAAATATATTATACCCTAGGAATATGAACCCTTTGATTAATAACCCAAGGGATTGATGTTATAAACCCAAGGGAATAAAAGTAAACCTAAGGGATAAACATTATAAACCCTAAAATAAACATGGTTGACCATGGTTGATTTCCATATTGAGACAATCCTTGTCACAATGAGACATTGGACCATGATTGATTTCATATCGAGACAATATTTATCACAATGCGACATTGGACCATGGTTGATTTTCATATTGAGACCACCTTTGTCACAATGCGACATTTAACCATGGTTGATTATGATTGACTATGATTGAGCATGGTTTACCATGATTGATATTATAAAGGCAAGGGAATAATAAAACCAAGGGATTGATATTATAAACCCAAGGGAATAATGAACCTAAGGGATTAATACTAAAACCCCAAGGGAATAATATTAAATCCAAGGGACTAATAGTATAAACCTAACATATATAAACACTAAATAAATATTAAAAATGCTAAAATAACCATGGCTGACCATGGTTAATTTTCATATTGAGACAATCCTTATCACAATGCAACGTTGGACCATCGTTGACCATGATTAACCATGGATTACCATGTTTGATTTTAAAAAATATGTATGACCATGGTTGACCAACGTTGACCAGAGTTGACCATGGTAGACCATGGTTGACCGTGATTACCATATTGAGACAATCTTTGTCATAATGCGATGTTTGGACCATGGTTGAAACAATGATTGGTTTTCATATAGAGACAATCTTTGTCACAATGTGACATTAGACCATGGTAGACAATTATTGAATTTATAAAACATGGTTGACGAATTTATAAACCCAACGGAATAATATTAAAACCAAGGAATTAATATTATAAACCCAAGGTATATAAACCCTAAGATAAATATTATAAACCCTAAAACAATCATAGTTGACGATGGTTGATTTTCATATTGAGACAATCTTTGTCATAGTGCAACATTGCACCATGGTTGATCATGATTGATTTTCAGATGGAAACAATCTCTGTAACAATAAGATGTTGGACCATGCTTGCTTTTCACATTGAGAAAAGCTTTGTCACAATGTGACATTGGACCATCGTTGACCATGATTATAAACCCATTGGATTTATATTAAACCAAAAGATCAATATTATAAACCCTAGGAAAAATATTATATCTTAGGAATATGAACCCTATGATTAATAAACCCAAGGGAATAATAAACCTAGGGGATTAATACTAAAAACCCAAGGGAATAATATTAAACCCAAGTCCCTGATCAGGGTGTAACACAAGGAAACAAGAGGGACCTGGGAGATGGGGCCGGGAATGGGGAAGAAGAGGCCAATTGTGCGAAAGGACAGACAAGGGAAACAGAGTGAGAGGGCAGAGGCGAAGGCAAGTGGACAGGCAGGGAAGAGAAGGAACAACCCCCGAGAGAATGAGGGTGGAGACGAATAAGGAGGTTAGTAGGAGGGCTGGCAGAAGCACACCAGCAAGTCACAAGGCGAGGGAAGCAAGCATATGACAAGAGCAGTCAGGAGTAAGTGAGGGTTAATGCGAGGAGGTGGTAGACAGGATAGAGGGTCATCATTCCGAGGTGACAACGTAGGGATTAATGCAGGGAATGATGAAAAATAGATGCCAACAAACGGAAACAACAGGAAGGGGAGGGGAATAAATCATAAGGGAGATCAGGTCATAGATAGACGCATGCAGAATAAGGAGACGAGAGCCACAGAGAGGAAAGGTTACCGGAGAACGACACTGCAACCTATGGACGGAAGCTGAACCAGTCCTGAAAGTTGGTATGTTTATCCTTTGGCCCTTAGCTTCATAAGGCATAGGATGAATCTCTACATTAATATAGGATATTTGTTAAGGAAAAGGTTTGAATCCGTGAAGGAGGTACCCAGGAACTCTTATGACCCAGGTCGGCCAAAAACAATATATTGGGCAATGAAAATCCTGCGTAGTAAGCTAAGGAGGGAGAAAATAGAACCCAGGAAGGGAAAGGTTTCCACCATGGAAAACTCTCAAAACAAAATAAGGAAGAGTGAGACTATAATCATCCCCGTTGGAAACTCTGAGAGAAAAACAAAAGGTAACAAGGAAAAATCTCAGAGAGGAAGTAGAATCGAGAAAAAAGGGAACCAGGGAAACAGAAGACCTCTAGGGGAGGAAAATTATAGGTCCAACATTCTGAGGGAGAATATACCCAAATTCGAGAGACCTTGTGAAATAAGGAACAACAAACCAACCGTCCCTAGTGATGAGCCCATGCGGATGCCTTGGACAGGCGGTATGCATGATGTTTGTTGTCATGAGGGAAAAATTTCAAGAGAAATAAGAAAGGAAAGAACCCATAGCTTTGAGAGGATTGGTGAAAATCCAAAAGAAATCTCGAAGAGCACAAATTCTAGCACTGGAAGGGATAACAAAAAGGACACAGGTAAATGGGAAATTGTTTTGTTTTATTATTATCAAACTGATAATCGTAATGGCTATGTGATAGGTCTCACCTCACACCACACCCAGCATAGTGAGGAAGACAAAGAACAAAAAGAAGCAATCGACAACAAGCAGGCAAGTTGCAAAATGGCGACCAGGAGGGCCAAGAGAGACAAAAATATGGTAGAGAGAACGAGAAGCTCAAACAAAGAACAAAAGAAAAGAGGGATAAAGTCAGGTTGTGAACATATGAAAACCCTCATTAATGCCTACATGGCAGGGAACCCGCCAGACATCAGAGCCCAAATTGCTAGATAGGAGTGAGAGCTAAACGACAGTATAAAGAACTAAGACATCCCCATGGAGAAGTGGGAAAGTATGGTTCCCAATCCAAGGAATTCTCAAGGCCATCACTCCCTCTTCAAACAAACAATACAACAATATTAGGTAATGAAGAACGTGGTGGCATGTTCCGTGACCCTTAATTGGGAACAAGCAGCTAGTGGTGGATCAAAGGAAAAGGAGAACACCAAGGAAAAGGATCCTGTCAGGGCATAACTCCTCAAGGAAATTGCAATAGTCTAGATATAAACTTACAGAAACAACTTGGCTTTGGGAAGAATTGAGTAGACACTACGAGACATGAAGAGGAGCAAGATGCTTGGCTCCAGTGCCAAAGCGTCAATCCCTGTAATATCCTCGGACGAGGATTGAAGGTGAGGTTCAATACATTTCTGATAAAAAAAAATTGAAAAGCTTTTACTTGTTTAATTTGAACAATAGTATAGACATCAAAGACAATGTTTTTAGATGGGTAGAGAAAGACCTTTTCAAATTTTAGTCAGGTTTTAATGCAGATAGGTGGATATCTAGTGTCCTTCGGGTAGGTAAGCCACTTAGAGCAAATGGAAGTTTAGATTTTGAAAAGCTAATATAAATAGAGGAAGCACCACCAAGTTTACAAAAAAAAAATAAAAAAATATTAAACCCAAGGGATTAATACTAAAAATCCAAGGAAATAATATTAAACCCAAGGGATAAATATTTTAAACCCTAAAATAAGCATGGTTGACTATGGTTGATTTCCATATTAAGAAAATCCTTGTCACAATGCGACATTGGACCATGGTTGACCTTGCTTAACCATGATTGATTTTCCTATCGAGACAATCTTTGTCACAATGTGACATTGGACCATGTTTGACCATGGTTGATTTTCATATTGAGACAACCTTTTTCACAATGTGACATTCGGCCATGGTTGACTATGATTGGCCTTGGTTGACCATGATTGATATTATAAAGGCAAGGGAATAATAAACCCAATGGATTGATATTATAAACCAAAGGGATTAATACTAAAACCACAAGGGATTATGAACCCAAGGGAATTAAATCCAAGGGACTAATATTATAAACCTAAGGTATATAAACCCTAAGATAAATATGAAAAAAACTAAAATAAACATGGTTGACCATGGTTGATTTTCATATTGAGACAATCCTTATTATAATGTGACATTAGACCATGGTTGACCATGCTTAACCATGGTTGATTTTCATATCAAGACAATCTTTGGAAAAATGCGACGTTCGACCATGGTTGACCATGATTACCATATTGAGACAATCTTTGGAAAAATGCAACGTTCGACCATGGTTGACCATGATTACCATATTGAGACAATCTTTGTCACAATGCGACGTTGAACCATGGTTGAAACAATGATTGGTTTTCATATTGAGACAATCTTTGTCACAATGTAACATTGTACCATGGTAGACAATGATTGACCATGATTGATTACCATATTGAGAAAATCCTTGTCACAATGTGATGTTGGACCATGGTTGACCATAATTGATTTTCATATTAAGACAATCTTTGTCACAATGCAACATATGATCATGGTTAACCATGGTCGATTTTCATATTGAGACAATCATTGTCACATTACGACATTGGAACATGGCTGACCATAGTTAATTTCCATATTGAGAAAATCGTGTCGCAATTCAACGTTGGACCTTGGTTGGTGATGCTTGACCATGATCAATTTTCATATTGAGACAATCTTTTTCACAATACGATATTGGCCCATGGTTGATTTTCATATTGTGACAATATTTGTCACAATATGACATTTAAACATCATTGACCATGGCTGACCATGGTTAGATATGATTGGCTATGGTTGATCATGCTTGATATTATAAACCCAAGGGAATAATAAACCCAAGGGATTGTTATTATAAGCCCAAGGGAATAATAAAACCTAAGATAAATGTTATAAACCCTCAAATAAATATGGTTGACCATGGTTCACCATGGTTGATTTCCATATTGAGACAATCCTTGTCATAATGTGACGTTGGACAATGGTTGACCATGGCAAATTTTCATATCGAGACAATCTTTGTCAAAAATGTGATGTTGGACCATGGTTGATTTTCATATTGAGACAATCTTTGTCACAATGTGACATTTGACCATGGTTGACCATGGTTGGCTATGATTGACCATGGTTGACCATGATGGATATTATAAAGGCAATGGAATAATAAACCCAAGGGATTAATATTAAAACCAAAATGGATAATGAACCCAAGGGAATAATATTAAATCTAAGGGACTAATATTATAAACCCAAGGTATATAAATCCTAAAATAAGCATGGTTGACCATGGTTGATTTCCATGTTGAGACAATCCTATGGACTAATATTATAAAACCAAAGGACTAATATTATTAAATCCAAGAAACTAATATTATAAACACTAAACAAACATGGTTGACCATGGTTGGCATTGATTGATTTTTATATTGTGAAAATCCTTGTCACAATGCGACGCTGGACCATGGTTGACCATGCTTAACCATACTTGATTTTCATATCAAGACAATCTTTGTCACAATGTGGTGTTCGATCATGGTTGACCATGATTGTCATATTGAGACAATCTTTGTCATAATGCGATGTTGGACCATGGTTGAAACAATGATTGATTTTCATATTGAGACAATCTTTATCACATTGCGATATTAAACCATGGTAAACCATTATTGAACTTATAAAACATGGTTGATCATGATTGATATTATAAACCCAAGGGAATAATACTAAAAATCCAAGTGATTATAAACCCAGGGGAATAGTATTAAACCCTAAGAATATGAACCATTAGATTAATAAACCCAAATGATTAATATTATAAACCCAAGGGAATAATCCAAGGGATAAAAAATATAAACCAAAGGCATATAAACCCTAGATAAATATTATAAATTGTAAAATAAACATGGTTGAACATGGTTGATTTCCATATTGAGACAATCATGGTCACAATGTGACATTGGACTATGTTGACCATGCTTGATTTTCATATTGAGACAATATTTGTCACAATGTGACATAGGATCATGGTTGACCATGGTTGATTTTTATATTGAGACAATATTTATGTTAATAAAAATATAAATAAAAATTATTATGCTAATAAAAATATCATTAAATATTTTAAACCCAAGGGATTGATATTGTAAACCCAAGGAATTAATACTAAAACCCCAAGGGATTATGAACCCAAGGGAATAATATTAAACCCAAGGAATTAATATTATAAACCCAAGGTATATAAACCATAAGTTAAATATTATAAACCATAAAATAAACATGGTTGACAAAGGTTGATTTTCATATTCAGACAATCCTTGTCACAATGCGACATTGCACTATGGTTGACCATGCTTTATTTTCATATAAACAATCTTTGTCCTAATTAGATGTTAGAGCATGGTTTCCCATGATTGATTTCCATATTGAGACAATCATTGTCACATGTGACGTTGAAACATTGTCGACCATGAATCATTTCATAAAACATAGTTGACCATGGTTGATTTCCATATTGACACAATCCTTGTCACAATGTGACGTTGGACCATGGTTGATGATGCTTCAACATGATTGATTTTCATAGAGACAATATTTGTCACAATGTGACGTTGCACCATGGTTGACCATGATAGATTTACATATTGTGACAATCTTTGTCACAATATGACATTTGAACATTGTTGACTATGGTTGACCATGATTGTCTATGATTGACCATGATTGATATTATAAACCCAAGGGATTGATACTATAAACCCAAGGGATTAATACTAAAACCCTCTTTGTCAAAATAACCATGGTTGATTTTAATATTGGCACAATATTTGTCGAAATGTGGCATTGGACCATGGTTCACCATGATTGATTCTATAAAACATGGGTGAACATGGTTGACCATGGTTGACCACAATTGATAGCATAAACCCAATGGATTAATACTAAAAACCTAAGGGATTATGAACCCAAGGGATTAATATTATAAATCACTATAACATCACCACTAAGATGACATCTCTCTCTCTCTATCCTTCTCCTCTCTCTCTCCTCATCATTATCTATCCTAACTATCTATCTATATATAAATAAAAATAATATATATCAAATTTTAAAAATGTATAACACACCACGAGAATAAACCCTTCTCCTCTTCTCCTCTCTCTCTATCATATACATATAATAAATAATATATATTATATATCTGCGATTAAAAAATGTGACATACTTATTACTTGTCTATATTTAATTACTTAAATTATACTTACACATCTCCACTATAATGGAAGAACACCTATAATGGAAAAGCACCTATTAACGCAATTACAATTCATATAAGAGTGATATTATAAGCATCATAAAATATGATTTTCATATAAGACTTATTTTATTAATTGACAACTGCTAAACCAATAATTTATAGAGCACTACAAGATATTTATGTGATTCAATGACCACAAAAATACTAATACTAAATTTCTATATACAACAAACACCCATATAATAAAAATATATGGTTTATAAATATAGTGAAATATATGTAAAAAGGAAGTTTATAGTGTTCATTATTTTACAATAATGAAATATGCATAATATGATTTAAACATACAAACTATGACAACCCAATTCCAATAAAAAAAATCCATCCATTAAAACATAAAAATTAAATACTCAATAATATCTATAAACCATCATGTTATTGTGTAATAGATCTGACCTGCAAATATATGATAAAGCAAATATACCCAGAAATAACAAGAGATAAATAAATAAACTTCTCTTTATTGATATCAAAAGCCTTGGGGTAGGGCAACATCATACATTCACTCCTTAAGGAAGGAGAACACTCCACAAGCCATATGCTTGTCCATACAATATTCCTTGACATCTGTCAATGGGGAGTCTCTAGCCTCTATATAGGCCTCATACATACAATACCATGGGTCATTACCATGGTTCCCTCAATACCATCTATCTAATACAATGAGCTTGTTACATTATTACTAACTACTTGTGGTCCCTTACATGATACGGGTTAACCACTTTATTTATTGCTATGGCCTATCCTATTATTACATTATTCCCTTGGGTACCTCTCTCTGTACCCCATACTATCCCCTATGTATACTACATATTGTATATCTCAAAACAAAATCTTAAATAATAATAATAATAATAATAAATCTTATCATAATATTTTATGTAAACTCACTACATAAACTTCCTATCCATACAAAAAGACTTGATAGATATGAAGAAAGAAAAACACTTTTACTGGATTCTATACAATTTATATAAAGCAACTTACTTGTCTATAGGACTTGATAGATATGAAAATATTTTTACTCAATTGCACATAACTTGTATTGACCATTTTTCAAAAAAAAAAAAAAAAAAAAAAAAAAAAAACAACACACAACAACAAAACACAACAAAAAAAAAAAACACAACAAAAAAAAAAAAACAAAAACAAAAAAAACAAAAACAAAACAAAAAAAAACAAAACAAAACAAAACAAAACAAACAAACAAACAAACAAACAAGGTGGGGCTACTGTCATTCTCAACAGGGAGGACTACCGCAAGTTAGATCATCTTCATAATAGTGGAAGTTATAAGAAGCTTCCCAAAAACCCGTTGAAGAAGATCTCCAGGAGTGTGGCCCGTACCATAAAATCCAGTAACTCAGTGAGTCCCTTGCACCATAAACTCATTGGGAGAAATCCGATCACCCCTAGAATATATGGAATCCCAAAAATTCATAAGGAAGGAGCTCCCCTTAGGCCCATTATCAACACAATTGGAGGTCCGACCTATCTTCTTGCTAAGTTCCTTACCTTGAAGCTTAAACCCTTAGTTGGTCGCACAGGGTCCTTCGTTAAAGACTCAACTTCCTTTATTGAGGAGCTCAAGGACATCAAGCTGGACTCTGGAGACATTCTTGTCAGTTTTGATGTTGTTTCCCTCTACACGTGCATCCCTATAAATGAGGCCATGGATGTGATTAACCGTCTAACTGATCCTGATACCGCTCAGTTAGTTGAGATCTGCCTCACTTCAACATTTTTCAGTTTTGAAGGTGATTTCTTTGAGCAAACCTGTGGAGTTTCCATGGGCTCACCCCTATCCCCTGTTGTTGCTAATCTTTTTATGGAGGATTTTGAATCAAAGCCTCTAAGCTCAGCCTGTCTCCTGCCCAAGCTTTGGAAGTGTTATGTTGATGACACTAACATCATTTGGTCTCACGGCCAAGAGGAGTTAGATCTCTTCTTCGATCATCTCAATAATCAATCCTCGACCATCAAGTTCACTAAGGAACAAGAAGTCGATGGTTGCCTCCCATTCCTTGATATTCCTATCTCTAAGACTGAGGATGGTTCCCTCTCCCACCGAGTGTTTCATAAGAAAACTCATATGGAGTAGTATCTTCATGCTAGTTCCCACCATTTCCCAGCTGGTGGGCTCCAGTATTGCAGCAATAATGCTGCAACTCCTGGGACTCCCTTCTTTACTTTTATCAACCCAGTAGTTCGTAACAAACTTGGAAGCGATGGAGCTGTATGCACAAGTACTAGCTCTTGTCGCAGCTGTCACTTGGTCAGCTGGCACAAGTTCGCTAGGATCTTAAGCCAACTTCTATGAGTTCTTAGAAGAAGCTTTTTAATTGATGGATGAAAGCTAACTCGAAGGAAGCTAATCTATTTGCGAAAAGAGATTGAAAATTGAAGGAAAGTGCAAACCCTAGCAAACCCTAATTCTACCAGCTAGTCCTACTGACGCAAAGAGGAGAATGCAAACTACTGAAAGAGATGCCATTACTTCTATGAAGGTAAAATACATGTGTCTAGACTACCTTTATCTGAAGAAAACATCTTTTTGTATTTTTGATTAAGTCGTCAGTTTCATCATGCATATGCTTTCACTGTTCTTGACTGTGCAGGGGTGGATCAATGAGGAGAAATGCTTGGAAGAGGTCAGGAAGGTTCAAAGAGGGTCTAAGGAGTCCCTAACA
>APFE030659682.1:0-15395 GCA_000404065.3 Pinus taeda
TCCCACTTTCTAGGGTGTTTTTTGGATGAAAGACTATTAATCACCAATATCAATTGATCTCTTAACCCTTTAATATATATGATGTTAATTAGGTATGCTTCAAACTCAGCTCTCCTGGGAATTGAGTTGCTGAATGAACCCCGAGCACCCGGTGTACCGGTGGACACATTGAAAACATATTATAAAAGGGGTTATGACACCGTTCGAAAGCATTCGTCCTCTGCCTATGTGATAATGTGCAACAGAATTGGTCCTGCGGATGCTAAAGAGTTGTTTGATATCAACAATGGCTTAACAAGCACTGTAGTTGATGTGCATTACTACAATCTCTATGATGATTCCACTTTCAAAAGCATGTCGGTTCAGGAAAATATTGACTATATCAATAACAACAGAGCTCAAATTTTGCAAAGCCTAACAAGTGCCAATGGTCCCCTCATCTATGTTGGTAAGATCTCAAATTCCCATATTTAAACATTTATCCAATTAAGCATATGCAATTTTTATCTTCAGTTGGGAGGGCTGTTGCTGTACAAATAACAACAAAATTCAAAGGTTGGTGGATCCGGCTGTTTAACTTGTCCTAATTTCCGATAAAATCAAATTGACTGGATACTTCAAAAATCTATGAAAAACAGGAGAGTGGACAGATGAATTCGAATATCAAGGTGCATCAATGTCGGATTACCAGAAGTTCGGTAATGCGCAACTGCAAGTGTATGGAACTGCTACATTTGGATGGGGTTACTGGTCATTGAAAAATGATAATTACAACCATTGGAGTTTCGAGTGGATGGTGCAGAACAGCTATCTGCAATTGCAGCAATGAATTACAGATCTCAACCGCACTCGTCATATATTACTTTTATTAGTGTTATCTATCGAACTTAAGGTTAGATATATGTTGCCATCGAGCGAGTGTCAACTGTGACACTATATGGATTACATGGTATTTTAATAAAGTCATACTCGGACACCAAAGATTATAATAATGTGAATCTCTCAAATTGAGTTTCAATTTTGTTTATCTATTTATTTATTAATTTTTAAATTTTATTTAGCATTTGCATAGTCTTTCATACCTAAAAAAACAGCTATATGATAAAAATATATAATTTAAATAACTCTGGATTGAAAAAAAAAGTGAAGGGCTACGAGGTAGTATAAAAATGTGGAGGGCTGCGAGGTAGTATAATCCTCTATGCTCAAGAAACCTTTTGATGTCACTGTAAAAGGTCATCTTTGTTAGGAAGAATGGTATCTTGATCCTATGGATTGATTACTCCCAGCGAATAATATAACGGTACAAATGATAATAGATATCTTCCGTATTAAATTTCTACTTAAAATCAGTTAATGCAGGTAAAATTGATATCTTTTTGGAGCTACATTCATTAAGATTATTCAAGCTATTAATAAGCATATACACTTTGCATTGAAAAAATATTCCACCTTGTAAAATTGCCCAAAACCAAGGGAAGAAACATATGAAGAAACATATATGGTAAGTTGGAACCATAAATGTTCATAGTTCCAAACAGCTTTGTATGTCAGAATATAATTTCAAGAGAGTGGATAATCCATACCAATGATATTGCAGTTGCTTTTGACATTCGAGTGACATGTAAAGTAAGTTGAAACCATACATGTGTATGCTTCTAAACAACTAAACAAACAATCTTATCTCTGGGGCATAATTTTAATAAGGTGATTATCTTATATCTAGAGCATAATTTTAATAAGGTGGATAATTTGGATATCACATCTACTTTCAATGTTAGGGAGATAAATCAATAGTGGTGTAGAGATTGATAGTTCTTATGGAAGAGGTCATATCACCTATAGGTGATAATGGAAATCAATATTTCCATTTGTAAAATATTATATTAGGTTAATTAATTAAACAAAATGTCCAAAAGAAATTAAAAAACTACCCATAAATTGATTGGATCCACAACTGTCTAGAAATCAAATTTTCAACATCAAAGTGCATGACTTACACCTTTGCCATATAAACATCCTGTACTACGACATCCCATACTGTTTTGACACCAAGACACAATCAAGCCTCAAACCATCCTAGTTTGATCAATCAAGAGGTAAAAATTCACTATCATATCAAATAGATTAGATTGCAAATGGAGAACAAGCAACGAAATAGCAAGCCTAGTAATATGTTGGTCTTCACGTGCACATCAATCCATTAATTTATGATCAACGTCGCCTGCAAGTGTGATCAACAACCCATCCCTAACAATGCACTCTATAAAACAATGATTAATAACAATTTACCCATTAAATTCATCAAATCAATCTCGCAAGACCATTAAACGCTTTAGAATCACAAGGATCAATTAGGAGAATTTTCTGGACATTGGATCATAATCAAATCAATCCTAGACGCTCATTTAGAAGTTAAATCATGCAATACATGCAAATGATCATTCACCAATCAAAACTCATAGTTGAATACTATATATCGTTGCCTATTATCCATGGATGCACCATTTCTGCAATTCACAATTCCAAATTGTATAGTGGATCAATGTCAACACTCCACAGAGTATTTTAGTTTAAGTTGTGACACTTCATCTATTATTTGTATGTTTGACATTGTATTTTTTTTGTTACATAGTATCTATTATTTGCATGTTTCTTTTGTGGCACTGTATGGTTCGGTTTCTATTGTTTGTATGTTTATCTTCTTCTTCTATTAGCTTTTACATTCATGACAAGATGGAATTATGATGCTTGTATAATGAGCGCATGAAGGTGAGTGACCACAGGTGCTCAACTACAACACATTGCATCAAATCCGGAGATAAACCAAGGTATCATTGAAGAAAATTTAAATACAAATATGGAAGAGCATAACGAGGTAGAGGCTGAAAGTGTTGCTCCACCATCAATTACAGATCAAGGTGCAAGTTCAACCAAGAAGATTAGTGCTTCATAGGTTGGATAAAAGAGGATATGAAGGTAGTGTTCCATGAGGACATATCCTTTAGGGCGAGGTGCACGCTCCCCATGTTTCCCGTGTACTTGGGATGGGGGGATGTTTTGGGAAATGTTTCCTCATGTCCCCCTTTTGGGAAACTTGGGGAGATGTAGGGGAAAGTGTTTCCCAAATGTGTGGGATGTGTTTCTCCAATGTGGTGGACATGCTTCCCTAAAAAGGATCTTTCTAGGAATTCCCACTAGAAAATAACACGGCGTCTCCCCTAAATTTTGCTTGAAAACATTAAATTATAAGTGGGGAGGTCTAATATTAAAGCTTAGGGCCCTACTAATGCTATGCAATTAATGATAATGTTAAATTCTTAATGTACAATGATGAAAATGAAAAATAAATAAACATTTAACATTGCCATTAATAGATTAGGATGTTTGAGAGTGATTCTGACTTCATTGGATTAGATGTGAAGAAAGTTTAATTTTATATCCCACTCAAATTCCAACAAACTCAACAATGTTTAGGATTTGGGGGATGTTAAATTGTGCAACAAGGGTCAAATTCCACTTTGGATGACTCATTTGATCGATATAATCATTTCATTGAATTCCTCTTTTCGAGAGGACCAAAATTGACTTTTGAAGCACTCAATTCGGATAAGGAAAAGTGGATTTTTGAGGTCAAACCCACAAATACAAAATTGTCAAGGTCGACTTTGGGTCAACTGATACATCTCATAGACAAAATGACACCCCTCAAGTTGCATATAAATACAAGTGCCCTCTTGCCTCATTTGGACACCACAAAACACACATTCTTCTTTTCTCTTCATTTGTTTGGTTCATATAGGTTAAAGGAAACTCTTCTCATTTCACACATGCGAGGATCTTGGAGGCAATTTTGAATTTTCTGTGTTGATTTTTCAACTGGATAGTTTGGGTTTAGTTTGAACAAGTTTGACTTCATATTTTGATCTTCTTTACTTGGAAAAATATGATTTCTTGAGGTTGAGTTGTTTGGCACAAAAACAGAGGCAATCTGGGCAGTTTGACTAGTGTTGACTTTCTGGTTTGACCACAAAAAATTGTAGATTGCAACAACAAACTTTCTCTCTCCTTTGACCTAGTTTTACTGAGCTTTTGATGATTGTTTTGGGCTAACTTTGACCAGCATTTGAGTCCGAGTTTGACTAAAGTTGGCTGAGCTCCTAAAGGGTTGTGTTGATTGTTGACTGATGATTGGTTAGGGATGACTGATCTGCTGTTGATTGTTGTTGACTTGGGCAAATTACAAGAAGATCATATTTGACTATTGTTGACTTCATCTCTCTCCTTTGTCTATGGTTTAGATAGGTGTTTGACATATCTGGATATTGGATATTGACATTGGATATTGGCTAGTCAAAGTTTGACTTTCACTCTTGGATGTTGTACTCTCTCTGCTGAACATTTGAAGACCATCTAATAGAAGAAGATTTGCAAGGGTTTTTTCCCTAGTGGGGTTTTTCCCTAGTCATTGACCAAATATTGTCTCGTCTCTTGGTTGTCTCTCATGGTGCATTTGTATAATTGTTCTATCTACTATTGCTCTACTGTTATTGGCTAATTGAAGAAGTGAAATTGCTAAATTGGATGCTATTGGATATTGTTGATGTAATAGTTGTACCATAGAACAATTGATGAAAAATTAACATTGTATCAGAGCTGAGGTGAAGATAAGCCCAAGAGACATAGAGCAAGAGCATCCATCTTCTAAGCAGCGGATTGAAAGGGGAAAATATTTTGGTAAAAATGTCTACCTTGAAATTATTTTGGTAAAAATGTCTACCTCTTATTTCAAGGATAATGAAAAGCTAGTTGACTCATGTGGCTTTGCAGCATGGAAGACCAGGATCAATGTCACCTTAGATGATTATGATGTCTTGGAGTACATGGAAGGAAAGATTTCACCACCACCAGAAAATGCTTCTCAATCTATCAAGTCCAAGTATAAGAAAGGTGAGATTAAAGCAAAGAAGATCATTATTGGCTCTTTAAGAGATCATTTAGTTGTTTATATTTCGTCCTTGAAGACTTCCAAAGAAATGTATGATAAAATTGTGGGCATGTATGAGGTAAATGATTTGAGTCATATAATGGAATTGAAAAATCAACTCAAGGAATCTAAGTTGCATGAGGGAGAAACCGTGCAATCATTTTTCATAAGAATCACTGAGATCAGGGAGCAACTCTAAACTGCTCAAGAAATCAATACCTAACAAGAAATTGGTGATGACTTCCCTTAGTGGCCTTCTTTCATTATCAGATATGTTCATTAATTATATCGACAACGTGGAAATGATGCCCTCTTTTGATGAGCTACTTGCTCTATGCAATCAAGAGGAAATATTGATGATATGTAGAGGAAAAATTCAAAGGCCAAATGAAGGAGATCCCACTACCTTCACTGCTCATGGTAAGAAGAAGAATGTGAAGAAAGGAAAGGGAAAGCCATCTAAGTCGAGAAGACATCCTCAATCCAATCGAGATTTCAAGGATTCAAAAAGACGTGATGGACCCTTGAACCCATTGAATCCCTTACTGCAAGTTTGGGATGGAATCTTCTTGAATCCATCGCTGCAAGTATGGGATGGATTCTTCATCAAATGGATGTGAAGACTACTTTCTTACATGATTTGCTACAAGAAGAAGTATATGTTGAACAACCTACATGATTTGAATTTCATGACAGGAAGACCCATGTATGCCGATTGAAGAAAGCTATCTATGGATTGAATCAAACCCCTCGTGCTTGGTATGCACGTATCGACAGTTACTAGATGAATGTGGGATTCACAAGGAGCAATGCTAATCCAAACTTGTACTTCAAAATGATACAAGCTATGTCTCTAATTTTGGTATTATATGTTGATGAATTATTCATGACAGGTGCAAACCCTCTCATTCTATAATGTAAGAGGAAGTTGACTTCAGAGTTAAAATGAAAGACCTTGATTTGATGCACTATTTCCTCGGACTAGAACTATGGCTAAAGCCAAGCGATATTTTCCTTTCACAAGGAAAATATGTTGTAAAATTGCTAGAAAGATTTGGCATAGTTGAGTGCAAGTCCTTGCCTACACCTATGGAGATGAATTTCAAGAAGCTATGTGGAGAGGCTGCCAGACCAGACCCAGGAAATATAGACAACCGATTGGTGCTATGATGTTTCTTGTAAACACTCACCCTAACATATGCTTCACAATTAACATTTTGAGCCAGTTTATGACTGAGCCTCACCACGTACATTGGGTCAATGCCAAGCATGTATTAAGATATCTATATGGGACTATTAAACTTGGATTGAAATATGTCATTGGAGATGTTAGACTACATGGATATATAGATGTAGATTGCGTCGGTAGTGTTGTCAACAGGAAGAATACTTCCGGATGTTGTTTTAGTCTAGGATCTACCATGATATCGTGGATGAGCATGAAGCAGAAATCTATAGCTAGCCCTTAGCACTATTGAGGCCGAGTATATTGCAACCAACCTGGTCAGCTGTGAAGCAATTTGGTTGAGGAATCTCTTTGGAGAGCTATTTGAGCAGGTTTTGAACACGACATTCATCTATTGCGATAACAAGAGTGGGATTCGTTTCTCAGAGAATCCTGTGTTTCACGAAAAGTCCAAGCATATTGAGATCATATATCATTACATCTACGGCATGGTGTAGAGAGGAGCCGTGAGACTCCTCCACATTTCGATAGATGAGTTGATAATTGATATCTTCACCAAGGCTTTGCCAAAAGAGAAGTTCTTGGTCTTCAAAGAGTAACTTGGACCAGTTGAGATGACCCTTTCGAATAAGGGTCTAAGTTGATAAAGAACATTGAGCAATGATCTTCCCCCCTAGTTGAGCTCCCAGGGTGAGGAATGGAACTATAGGGCTCTTGGGGATGAGAGACCTTTGACCAATAAGATGTTGAGACTTGGGATCTCCCCTAGTTAGAGTATGCCCCAATTAGCATCTTGCCCACTCTGTGGGATAACCTTTCCCATGTGGTCAATGGGTTTAGGGACTTGGGATAGAGTGTGATCCCTACCCCTTGCAATAGGTGGATCTCGCCCATGTTGGTGAATGCAAGTGTTTACCATCTGATTCTTTAGGGTTAAGATGGATGACGAGGGACAATAGGGTAGAGTGTGATCCTTACCTCTGGTAAGTTGATCTCACCTATTGTCAGGGAATTTGGGATATAGTGTGATCACTATGCATTGGGGTAGTTCGATCTCGCCCATTGTCTTTGGTTTCAGGTGGTAGCCATGGCTTCCCGATATGATGATGACGATGATGATGATTCTGGGTGGTAGCAGAGTCTCCCTGATGGTGATAGAGTTAGGGTAGTAGCTAGAGTTCTCTTGCAACATTTATTCTTCTTTAGATTCGAGAATGTTCAACATGAGATGAGCAGAGACAAGAAAAGATGGTACATGATGATAGGATGGTGCGATGATCGATGGTCAGATATTGGCAGGTGAAATTCTCCCTAGTTGAGAGGGAGTGTTAAATTGTGAAACTAGGTTCAAATCCCACTTTGGACAACTCATTTGATGGAGATAATCATTGCATTTATTTCCTCTTTTCGAGAGGACCAAAATTGACTTTTGAAGCACTCAATTTGGATAAGGAAAAGTGGATTTTTGAGGTCAAGCACACAAATACAAAATTGTCAAGGTCAACCTTCGATCAAATGGCACATCTCATGGACAAAATGACACCCCTCAAGTTGCATATAAATACAAGTGCCCTCTTGGCTCATTTGGACATTACACAACACACATTCTTCTTCTCTCTTCATTTACTTGGTTCGTATAGGTTAAAGGAAGCTCTTCTCTCTTCACATGTGCGAGGATCTTGGAGGCAATTTTGACTATTTCTGCATTGACTTTTCAATTGGACAGTTTGATTGCACTTTGATCGAGTTTGACTTCACATTTTGATCTGCTTTGACCTAAAAAATATGATTTCTTGAGGTTGATTTGACTAGCACAAAAATATAGGCAATCTAGGTAGTTTGACTAATGTTGACTTTCTAGTTTGACAATAGAAAATTGCAGATTGTAGCAATAAAATTTCTCTCTTCTTTGTCCTAGTTTGATTGAGGTTTTGAGGACTATTTTGGGTTGACTTTGACCAGCATTTGAGGCTGAGTTTGATTAAAGTTGACTGAGCTCCTAAAGGGATGTGTTAATCATTGACTGCTGACTCATTAGGGCTCACTGCTTTATTGTTGACTGTTGTTGACTTGGGTAGATTACAAGAAGATAAAATTTGACTATTGTTGACTTCATCTCTCTCCATTGTCTTTGGTTTAGATAGTTGTTTGGCATATTTGGATATTGGATATTGTCATTGGATATTGGCTAGTCAAAGTTTGACTTTGACTCTTGGATGTTGTATTCTCTCTAGTAAACATTTGAAGACATCTAATAGAAGAAGATTTGGAAGGATTTTCTCTTTAGTGGGGTTTTTCCCTTGTCATTGACCAAATATTGTGTCTCTTGTCTCTTGGTTGTCTTTGAATGTGCATTTGTATAATTGTTATATTTACTATTGCTCCACTGTCATTAGCTAATTGAAGAAGTGAAATTGTTAAATTGGATGCAATTGGATATTGTTGAAGTAATAGTTGCATAGAACAATTGGTGAACAATTAATAGGGAATTGAAAAAATTCCATTGGATTCTATCATGTATGAGGGTATGGAACTTAGCATTTAATGAAGAGCACCAAACCCTCTATGTATCTTGAAATTGGCAACATTGATTATTGAACTCCTTTGTCACGACCCTAGCCAAGAGCATGTTAGGTTACACATCTGAATGCATGGATGACTAAATAATTATTTATGAATTGAATTAATTATTTAGTTGCATTTGTACTTGGTGGTGTTTCCATTGAAAACATATACTTGTTAATTTTTAATGCCCATGACCACTGCATCACTTTACAAACCATGGTGGAGGCAAATAATATAGGCATAGGCTTGTTGATTTTGCAAAGGATATAGGCATATACTTGTTGAATTCACATCCATAGACTACTCATAAATTCCAACCCCTTAATGTGAGTGTGTTTAGGTATTTTAAGAGTTCAATTTTGAGATCATGGATAGCAAAGAACAAGAGGCAAAAGGGTTTGAATTAATATAATTTTCTAGTAGAGATTTTCAAAAAAGTCATAAACCCTCAAATATCAAGGTTGCATTTAGGTGTATTAGAATTTGGTCACTGTTACCCATCAAAAAGTGGATATCCCATAGGAGAAAATTTTCTCCTTGGACAACTAGCTCACCAACAACCCTATTGATCAACATTTGACATGATGCCATGGAACCTCTACATATATGCTCCATTCAAATTTCTTTCTCCCATGTGACATTCCTCCTTGAAGGAAGGTGGGTCATCTATTGGTAGGTACCTTTACCATTTTGTAATCATGTGCCTTCGCTTATTGTTTTGGGGCATATTGACATGAAGTAAGGGGTGATTTAGATGATTGACTAATCTTGATTGTATTCTTGTTCCCTCACTTCACGTGGGAGGTTAGTCTTTGATCCTAGTCCAATGGGACCTCCTCTGAGGCCTTAGGGTTATAGTAAGGGCACTAACGAGGAGGATTTGATTGGAGTTACATACCCATGATATTCCATATTTACCAATTTACATCATTCCTTCTATTCCGTATCCTTTCTTCAGGTAGGTGGTCATTGGCCATGGGGATTGACACCTTGTCATCCTCATTCTTGAATCTGAGATAGAAAACATTCCCTTGGAGGTTGAGGCATCTAAAATAATGGTAAAAGTAAATAAAACCACATTGAAAGAAAAAGGAAAATTCCAAAAGATGGTCGAGGCTAAAATTAACACATGGGAAGAAGCCTAGCATGAGCTCTATCCTCGTCATTAGCCATCACCAGTTCCTAGAGCACTTGATGCTCCACATATAAAAATGAATCATTATATTTTCCCAGCCTTGAAGAGAAATAAATCACCTCATCTTAAGGGGTGATAAATTTTAAATCTCTCAAATGCAAGCTTGGGCTTCTGAGCTATGCAATCACATCAAAGCATTATAATAAAAAAGTAAAAGGCTCACAAGAGGGGTGAAAAAAGAAATTCAAGGAAAGGAGTAACTCATGCCTCCATGATTGCTCCTTCCTTACATATATACACTTGGGATGTGGGACCACCATTAGTTGATCACTCGGTTATGACTCCTGGCCTTGAAGTCTTGCCCACTTCATTACCACCATTTGGATATGCACCTATGGATTGATGGGTTGACTTGGGACCTTTCACTTCCCCTTAGGGGTTGGAAACATATAATAGGGTTATCCATCTAGCCATAACCAACATAAGAGAGGGAACACCTATATGAGACTTGGTCTAGTCAGAGATCTAAAGGTGATCCTTGTGTGAAGTATTGGTTGTGCCCCTAAATTTAAGTATGGTCCAATATGATGCATCGATGGTTTTAGTTACCTAATGATTGTTGATCTAAACTTGATCTTGAAGAGGTTTTTTCAGGCGGTTGAAATCATAGCAGTAGAGGCTTCTAGAGGTGATTTCCCAACTCCTCAACAAATTACTAGAAGTTGTACTATCTAGTGCAAAGAGATAAATTGACTTTGATTGTGCAATGTTTCCTACCTAGAGCAAAGTGTTGCGCTAGTTGAGGTGTTCACATGAAGCTTGACACTGAGAGGGACCCTTAGATGATGAAATGTTGAGCCCGTGATGGTTAGTGTTGGAGATATTGATGATGTGGCTAGTGGACCCATGATTCCCTTAGGTTGGCCTTGACACTATGTGGTGGGAATCACTAGATCCAGGCCCTATATGATGATGGTCATCCTTGATATCAAAGGGGTAGGGTAGGGGGGACTGTACATCACCTTGGAGCCCCAATGCTTGAGATATTTGATGCCATGTCACTCTTTTTCCTCATGTGAGTGTGAAGTAGGTCATTTTTTTGGCATGACGTGTTGGCATGGAGACTTAAAAACACCACATCACAATATAAAGTCACTTTTAAAAACACCACATAATTACTTTATTCCAAAGCTTAAATAGGTCAACTTAACAGACATGAACATTGGTGGAGAAGATGATAATGATTCAGCTCAACCACCCAAGCTAAAAGGTTATTCCCTCCACTTAACGACGTTGCATTTCTTCGTTCTTATCACTGAAATGATATAGATTATATATTTTCATTCTTATCCCCTGAATGATTATATCATTTAATCTCATTCATGTCAATACGTTGATGGAGTACATTTCCAAATTCATTTCCCTTAAAATCCTCCCCATTGATCATGACTTCATCACAATAGATTGAGAGAAGTCATACTTGTCCATTGACACCACTGACCAGCTCCTCCACCTATCCTCACATGCACATTTCTGAAATGTGTTTCAAATTTCAAAAAATCTTGTAGAAACAGTATTTGAATCGTGTTTTTGATGGTGGAAATGAATTCAGCGCCATCAAAAACATCTAGAACACTTAAAATTTTGAAGTTTAACAACTATAACTTGGATTTACAAAAATCCTTGCCAAATTTTTTCTAAATATAACCAGAATTTCTATAACTTTCGGGGCAACTCCTCCGCCTCGTTAAACTACGGGGTTAGTTTGCCCTCTAGCTTTTCTGATACAACTTGTTCGATTGGGCATGCAATAGTGTCCAAATTCAGACGAGTGATGGGCTGAACTACGGCTGACTCACAAGTCAACTAAACTTCAAAAGTATTTGGGACTCACAAGTCACGGACTTCTTCTGAAACGTCGACTGATTGTCGAACGCGGCATCGTTGTCCTACTTGTCACAGTTCAAAGTTTCTAGATGTCACAAAGTCAATCGGTCGCCTTGAATTTCGATTTCGACTTTAAACACAAGTCAACTAAACTTCAAAAGTATTTGGGACTCACAAGTCACGGACTTCTTCTGAAACGTTGACTGACTTGTCGAATGCGGCATCGTTGTCCTACTTGTCACAGTTCAAAGTTTCTAGATGTCACAAAGTCAATCGGTCGCCTTGAATTTCGATTTCGACTTTAAATATACAAAAGTTTGTCAAAGAGGGCGGTGTAGAAGAAACTTATCTTTTTATCAAATGAAGGACTCACTGGGTTTTATCAAATCCCCAGTTCGCTTGTTCCCTCTGAACATTTTAAATGGCACATTCCATGCTGCGTCTCCAGTTAATTTTATTAAGTTTTTTTCTTTCTTGCATTATGCTCCGGAGCCCAGATGTACTGTTCTGTTAACATGGGAGGGTGGCTCGTTGTTGAACAATGGATAAAGCCATCCTTATTTGATGGTGTCCAGGACAGGGATCTCATGGTTGGTTATTCTATTCATATTCCGTTTATCTTGTTTCAGTTTATTAGTTGCTTGAAAGCCCATCTTCCATTGTAATCCTGTAATGTAATTTAATCGATGCTTTTAGATTTTGATACATAAGGGACTTTGTCCCACAGTCAAGCAGAATACATTCACTTAGCATTTGGCTGGACTCTGAATTCTGAATTTAAATTAGATTATTATTATTGAATTAAGGTTTTTGTGATTCATTTTCGACAATAATCACATCAAAATAAATTATTTGTAAAATTTTTTGAACCAGTAAAATTATTATTGAATATTATTTTTTCAGAGAATTTAATTTATTTTATCTCTTAATCACTCAGGATGGAGCACAAATTCAACTTAAATCAATTAAGTTGGGTACCTACGTTGTTGCAGAAGATGGAGGCGGTAAAAACATTGCAGTGAACAGAGGAAGTCCTTCTGGATGAGAGACTTTGAAGGTTTGTATAAAATTTGCAAAAGGTTTTGAACCAATCAGCAGAAAATTTGCGGTTTCTAAGGTGAGATAATTAAGCTGTGCAAGTTGCAACTAGCTACAATCACAACTACAGATATGCCTGTGAGAGATGGTACCTACCAGCTCAGAGCCTTCAATAAACAATTTGTTCGAGCCTGTGAGAGATGGTACCTACCAGCTCAGAGCCTTCAATAAACAATTTGTTCGAGCCGTTAATGCGGGAGGTGGAAGTGTGGATGCTGTGACTAACACACCCGAAGAGTGGGAAACATTTCAAATCATTAGAAATCCCTCAAACAAGAACCAAGTCCATATCAAAGCCTACAACGGAATGTACATTCAGGTATCATGTCTCTAATAAATTCTGTTTAAGGAGTCAGAGCAAATTCATGAAAATTTATGAGATAAGTTATTAGGTACTATATGTATTGTCTTGTGCTTTAACAATTGACTGCCGACTTCCAACGTGAGCCTTGATGGAATGATGGCAATGCCGCAACATTCGAGATGAACAATGTAACTGGAGATTATGGCATATGAGGGGAGTACCAGCTAACAAACGGCCTTGGACCTGACAAAGCTCCTCAAGCCATGAATGTACATTGATTATATAATTTTCCACCTTTCTTATCATGAATTCAACTTAATTCTTTTCTGGAGAATATATTCTTGTAAACTTTTTGCCTCTCAGCAGATTTCCCTCCTCTTCCCTGGTTTTCGAGATGGAGGGTGGTATTAACCTTCAACTGCGATAACTGTTGCACTAACTGTTGGTAAAAGTGGATTTCGCAACCTTCCTAGACATTGCCTTCTACTGCAAGTGTTGAACCCACTGAACTGATACTTTAAGGTTCAGTAACCTAATCATATTGATTTGGTTGAATGGTTATGTTGAGATTTTTTTCTGTTTGAGTCAAATAGGCAAAAATCTCTGAAGGATGACAACAATAGGGATTTAGTTCCTAGATTAGCTCCAGGTTGTTGGGAGGGAGTTAATGCCTCCTATATTTGATGTGAGGGAGTTATGACACTGTTAGATTCTCTAGGCTATATAACAGGCAATCATTCGGATGATTTGCTAAGAGTGTGTGAGGATTTCTTGATGTAATCTCCAATTTGATTAATATATTCCTGATGCCTATGTTTGGTGGACGTAGCCCAGATTGGTTGGGTGAACCACGTTAAATATTGTGTTTATGTGCTTCTGCTGTGTGTTCAATTTTTGTTTCCTGTGCACCTAATCCAACAATTGGTATCAGAGCAGTTGGAAGCATTGTGTGAGGGTGCTGGTGTGCTGCGTGGTTCAAGTGGTTGCTGGAGGCCGAGAACATTGATTTGCTGTTCCTTTTTTGCTGATGCGTGGAGCGGATGTCTGGAGGTGCTGCGTGGAGCACTGTCTGCTGCACTGGCGTATTGCGGTATTAAATGGTATGCGCATTCCAACCATTGGATTTATTTAAAAAACAACGTGGAAATATATATGTGAAACAGCGTGGGTTTGATTTAAAAAAACAGCGTGGGTATGATTTAACACTGCCTGGATTTATTTAAAAAAACAGTGTGGGTATGATTTAAAACTCAGCGTGGTGCGTTTTATACAGCAAGGATTTATTTTGAAAACAGGGGGATATACCAAATGCGTGTATATATATATGTTTAAAACAGCACGGATATATGTGCGTACAGCTTGATACATATGTTTAATAGACCGGTGCGGATATCGATTTCAAAGTGGATATATGTGACTGTTGGTGTGGGAATTATATGTTATCACAGATATATATATGTAATTTTGGTGTGCAAAGGGCGATATATATATTTTGAAGACCATATATATGACCGTGCGTTCCTTTTGAACTTAATTGTATAAAAGTTTGCGTTGCAAATGATGTAATGTTTGGTATGAATCACCCACATGTTCTTTGGAAGGTCCGTTGATGTTTGTGCGTACAAAGACTTGTCCAGCAAATGAAAATTTTTTAAAGGCAAAGGTACAAATACATAGGCAGGGTTTTTTGGTTGTGTAAAACCAAATGCAAAGGCAGAAAATTTGTGCAAACGGAAGATATTTTGTTTTAAAGGCATAGGCAATTTTTTTTAATTGCTGGTATTTAAAACGTTGATATTGGAGATTATTGTGTTTTTTGATACAAAATGGCGAAAACTCAAAGTGCCCGTTTTGAGATTGAGAAATTTAGCAAGAATAATTTTGAGATCTGGAAGGTGAAGATGCATGATCTGCTGGTTCAACAAGGTGTGGCGAAAGCACTGTTGGGGAAAAACAAAAGACCTGCTTCCATGACGGAGGATGATTGGGCTGAGATGGATGATAGAGCTCTGAGCGGAATTCGGTTATGTCTGGCAGACGATGTTCTGTTTAACATTGTGTCAGAGAAACAGCCGCAGGCTTGTGGTCGAAGCTTGAGAAGCTCTATATGACGAAATCTTTGACAAACCGAATTCTCCTGAAACGACAGCTTTACAGTTTGCGAATGAAAGAAGGTACCTCAATTGCTGATCACCTGAATGTTTTTAATACCTTGTTGGTGCAATTAAACAGT
>APFE030659690.1:0-62416 GCA_000404065.3 Pinus taeda
TAATAAGGTTTTTTACATGACATGATAACAAAAATTATAATAAAATTCAGAATATTAATGTGGTAAAAACTTTAATTTTAATGTGGTAAATTTTTTGTGGAAGGTAAGTTTATGATCCATTCAAATTCAAGGTGTATGATAATATTTTGAGTACATACCTACATACTTACACATTTCCCCCATTTCGGGCTATAGAATGCCCCTCTTGGTGTAGTAACATAAAAATTTTCTAATGTTGTTCATAACCTAGATCTAGTTGAAATTTCATTTTTAGTAAAATAATATCATATCAACTTGGTTAAATTATTAATGTATTAAATTTCAGATCTTTCTTGATTCTAAAATCTAAATTATGGGATTATGGGATTCACATGAGGAGCTTGAAAAAAGTATTTTTTACAGAGGCTCGATTGAGCTCAATAGCTTGATCGAGCCCTTGGTTAACAACATAAATGTCTCCATCGATGGTTTAACAAATCCTTGATCAAGCTATTTGAATTTAAAATTTAAGCGCTCGATCGAGGTTCTAAGATCCTAAAAGCCACAATTTTAGCACCCCTTCTGCAAATTTCTCTAAGACACCATTTTGTACCCTAGCAGACTTACGGAAAAATTTGTCCTTATGTGGCAGAGTTGATCATGTTGGATTAATGAAGGAATCCTCTATCTAATGGCATATGAGTTTGAAATTTTCGAATTCATATGATATTTTTAATATAATTTCTTTTAAACGTAATTTTTTATTTATTTTTGGACAATTTCAAAGAGGCTGAATAAAAAATCAATAACATAAAATATACACAACAATTTTTTTTTTCAAAAACTACCACTATCTTCATTTGCAAGTCCTATTTAAAAGGGTACCCTTGGTTTTTCAATTTATTTAAATAGTTTGAAAAAATTACGTGAACACAGTGTTGCAAATGTAATTGATATTACTTGCTAAACTTCGAAAAAAAAAAAAATATAATTTTGCACAAAAAAATTAAATTCTATAAGAAAAAAACTATTCTCTCTTTTAAACAGATAAGATATAATATATATATATAGATATATATTATATATAAAATATATATATATATAATATAATATATATATATATATATTATTAACATTTTAGACTAAGTTATGTTACACGAACACACACATACCTCTTAAGATGTGCAAAAATTTGCAAGGACACACATTTCATTTAATGGAAAATTGACATATTATACAACGCTATTTATTTTCGCAAAAACTATCATTAGGACAATAACGTAATTCTCCACAAACTCCGTTCTTACTCCAAATCAAAATTCACAATGCTTGTATGAATTTTGAGGGCTTCAATCTGATGAAAGTGTAAAATTTTGAAATTTCATTGCCACATTTGGCCCAAAAGTGTCACCCATTGTCATGCATTCAACCAATAGTAGTAGCTAAGAGAAAGAGAGACCACGAAGAAAGAGACTAGCAAAGACTCCTCAAGAATAAAGAGGATAAAATGAAAAAAGAGGAGGTAGAAAGGATGAGAAGAGAAGTAAAATAGATGGAAAAAAAAAAAAAAAAGAGGGGAAGAAGGTGTAGGAAGAAGCACAAAACATTGACCCTATGTATATAAATGTCCTTGAGACTTATACTAATTAATAATAGGGTATTTTCCTATGAATATTTACCCCTTCTAAAGCTAGCAAGGTCACTAATTTAAATTCTTTTAGATATGAAAGGACCCTGGGAAGAATTATGGAGAAAATTATTCAAAGACTCCCTGTACCTAGTGCTTCTCCATATTTAATAAAGACAAAAAATCCTTTAATCGTTAACACAGGTGAAGACCCAATAGTGATCGCTTCTATTGTTCTAGAATTTACATAGGCTACAAAGAAGAATATTAGATATCTTCTAAAATAATTTGAATAGTAAAAGGTTAGGAATGTGGCTCTAGAAGAATATAACCTAGTATACAAATAGGAAAGCTCCATCCTAGTTGAGTACAAAACATGTACTATGCATGAATAATTCACCGAGAAATTTTATCCTTGTCTACAAGAGCTCCAAGGGATAATTTCTCAACTATTACATTAGTAGATCAAACCAAAAAAAAATGAGTCAATTGAAGGGAGTGCACATTGCTATTGATGATCTAAATAAATGGCCATAGGAATACCCATTTACACCCCTAGAAAACCCATGAATGGAGGAAAGCAATCTTCTACTAAATTATGTTGTAGTTATAAGAGTGCAATAAATCATAGGCAAGATGGACATAGACATAAAAAGTTGCCTCAACACCTACAAAAAACAGTATTCCTTAATTGGAAAGTTTATTGACAAAAGCAAGTTGCCAAAAATAAAGAATGTGGCTAAACCAAGGCCATCATAAGAATTTTTTTACAAATATTTAGGATATCTTGAACAGAAGATATATAACCATTGGGATGACATAAAAAGTAACTATAATGAGGGAGCATGTATCTGAGTTATCTAGGAAACAAGATATATAACCATTGGGATGACATAAAGAGTAACTACATTGAAGGAGCATGTAGTTGAGTTATCTAGGGAACATTAATTGTTGAATTCTTTTTGGGTTACTTTTAACAAAGCCACACAAATTTCTACTCAACATGTAGTAGAATATACAATTGTAGTAGAGAATTATGCTTTTTAGGGTTTCGATAATATCATCTTATTGTGACATTTGTGTAATATATCTATAAGAAATAAGCTAATAGAAAAATAAAACCTACATTAAACTTTTGTGATGTACTATGTAAAATGTAGAATAGGAAAAAAGGAAAGACATTGAACAATTGTAACTATCCTTGGAAATACAAGAATTAATCAACGAAATAGTTGCAAATACGTGTTATATATACCCAAGGATACCAAGGAGAACGTGCTCTTGATTTCTTGTAAAATTTTGAAAACTATTTCTAAAATATTTGATGAGAAGAAGCCTTCAAGGTCTAGTATTGAAGGAAAATCAATTCTAATGTTAGTGTTATACGTACTATGTATTAATTCTAGTATATGCTTTGATTATTCTATTTCCATAATGTTTTAGTTTATTTTAACATACTTTTCTTATGATAGGTTGTGACTTTACTACTAGTTGTTTTTTTGAAATTATTGTTATGAGTTAATGAATGAATAATTCTAAATGATTTGTTGTTTCAGACCATTCTATATATTCACTTTGTTTAGTAACGTGCTAAATTATTTTTCTTTAACAATTAACTATTTTTGAAGTGCAACAAAGTGTTTGTTATTTTACAATCCATTTTTCATAGTTAGTTTCTCCTAGCTAAATAAATTAGTCTCTAAATTTAGAATATAATTATTTTCACCTTAAAATTTTAAAACTAATTTCCTTGTAGTAATGGAAGCCAATCCAGAATAGGATGAGTCTCTTACAAAAAATGGTGTGAGGCATAATTGGGACTTCAAAATGGGGAATACATTTATCCATTGAAGGGAATTTTGCTTGCATCAACAAGCAGGGAAGCTAGTTTGGAGAACAATAACAATTAAATTAGAATGGTGGAAAAACACACTCTAGAAGATATATTTTAGAGGAGAAAGACTCAAATGTATATATTCCCCTTATAACCTCAAAAATGATCACACATTCTAAAGCAAATTACTACAATGATCCCTTTAATGAAATCAAAGACTACTTAGATACCTAGTAAGAAAATACCGATATCGAATGATATTATTCATGGTTAAGAGGATTTAATATCTAAAAATCACTTAGATCCCCTCAAATATTTGATGGATAGAGAAAGATTGAAGACTTTGTATAACATCTCTTTTTGGAATGAAACTTATGGGAGTTCTATTATATGGGAGATTAGATCTCCACTAGATCCTCTTATGACCTTGATCCCTAAACCTTTGTAGGTTCTCTTAGGGTGTGCTCCAAGGGATATAGAAGTTTTCAATAACAATAGTTGGGGAAATTCTTCCTACCATGTTAAAGATGATTATTATCTTATTCTTAACCCTCCCTTAAGTCCCTAAACACAATACTTTTTGGAAATATGTCTACAATAATGATGGTCTCCCCAAAATTAACACCTTCTATTGGACCATGATACTTAGGAAAATATTAACTATAGAAAATATTAAAAAAAGAGGAGTACAAGGTCCCTCTTGATACTAAAGAAACAATTCATCATTTGTTTTTCAATTATAAATTCTTCAAAGAAGTTTGATTGTGTTCTTATGTGGGGATAAGTGATAGAGTCATTGACCAACCTCATAAGGTAACATGTTTTCTCTCCAAGGAAAGGATCACCAAGTTTCCTTCACAAATAAGGACATGCTCAGGAGAGTCTAGACAACTCTACCAAGATATATCTATTATATATTGTGGCTAGCTATAAACAAGGTAACATTTAATAATATTCTTGAGAAGACACTGATAATAGTAGTCAAATCCAAAATTTTCCTTTTAGAACATCTCCAATATAGAATTAGAATCAAGTATTATGCAGTGTTGAAGAATTATGGATAAACCAATTCAACTTAAGGTGTGGGAATCATCTCTCAACGATACCTAAGATTAATAGTTTCCCCCATTTGACATTAAGACAATCTAAAATACAGTTCCACACTTAAATACTATGGAAAAATTTCTTCTCACTGTTTAAGATAGGGAATCGTAGCAGTAATACGGAGTCTGCAAGATCCCAAAGGAATCTCAATAATTTCATATGCTTAACGAATTGGTAATACCTCAAAAAATTGCATAAGGAATATGCCTTCTTATGTGGTTTTTATTTAGCTAAAGATGATAACATCAACTCCCCCACATTTTTTGGGGATTCCAGGACAATAATAAGAGAAATGATTGGTCACTCTATTCTTGAAAACACCAAGCTAAGATTCAGCATATTTGTAACAAGATAAGAAGCTAAATCCTTTAACAAAATCTTGTATTACTACATAAAGTGGGAGCTAAATGAAGAGGCTAACTCCGAGGAAAAAAATTTGATAGAGCTAAGTCTGGTCGATTTGCCTTAAACTAGTCTTTTTAGCTATAGAATCATTCCCTAAATTTTGTTTGAGGTGGGTTTTAACTCGTGCATCAATGTTGGATTCATGTATTGGTAAAATGTTGGAGAAGGTATTAAAGAGATGCATTTCATGCATTCTTCCATGCAATTTAGAAATAGTTTTATGGAAATTGAATTCTCCATCACATTCAAGTACTACATCTCCAAGCCACTCGCCCCCCTTCAAATAGTAAAGGATAGAAGAAATGCACCTAGATAAAAGAGTATCAAAAAGGTCAAGTTATGTTTGTGTCTTACCCTCGACTCGACAATTCAGAGATTGGCCATCCCTCACCCCCATTACCCAATCGAGCTAAGGAGTTGGGTGGAGTAATTTCAAGTTTTAAATTCATTTCATTTCAAAATTAGTCCTGAGGGAATTCTAAAATCAAAATAATAACAATGCCTTGAATAGAAAGAGGTTCACTAATAGATCTAAATTTAAATCCTATTCTATTGTTGATGAGTTATCAATGGAATGACCCCATTTCATTTTTGATTTGATTTGAGTCCCATGCAAAGGAAACTTCTCCTAGATGCAATTAATAATATATAGGGGGTCAAGCAAGCCTGCAGGAAGAATAGATTATTGGGGTGGTGGGTTAGAAAAGACTAAAGGAATGAGAGGGGAGGTTGTGTATTTGAATGAAAAGACAAAGCACTTTTAGATGGTTTCACTTATGTAAGAGATTTGGTTTTCCCCTTCTTTCTTCCATCTTTTCTTCTCAACGAGAGGTGAGGAATCTCAACACATGACAAGACTATGCCTCCTGCACCTTGCTATTCAGGATTATATATTAGGATTGGATGGGGAGAACCCATGAAAAAAAATGATTCGTTTAATGTGGGATAATGTAGGATTGAAGGGTTGAGAATAATGGTTCCATATGCCAAATTATGCCCTCTATTCCTTTGGTGAATAATATTGTCTAATTTGTAGATTCTCATCTCCTTTTCAACTTTTTTTTCATTTTCTGGACCACTTGAGTCATTGAGGGGCATATTTCACAAAGGATTGTCACTATATTTGAATTTAGAGATAATATGTGTTTTTGTGTCCAAAGTCATTTCTCAAAAACTTTATGCTAAAAAGGTAAGTTTTAGTTGTGTCCTTTTCTCCAAGTCCAAGATTTTTTTATTCTCTTGGGTTTTAAGGTCTTAGGAGAAATCTCTTTATGAAAATTTGGTTGTTTCTAGCTTCCTGATCTCTACTTCCCCTTTGAGGATCTTACATGAAGCTTTTAAATCTTCAACCTTGGTTCACTATGCAAAAAGGAACCTTATGTCTATAATCCTTTCATTGTTTTTTAGAATGGTTATGAAGAGTCTTCTCTGCTTTTCAATTCTAAATACATCCTTAGTGATTTTGGAAACACTATAGAGGAAAATGAATGTCATGCATGCCTTAAATTTGAATTAACAAAGTTTAAATTTAACCCAACAAGCCTCTTTTAGGATCATTCATATTAGGAAGCACGTGTAAGTTATGAAACTAACACCAACACACTTTTTAATTTAATGCTAAATATGTTTGGGGTTTTCATAGTTAGTACTATAAAGCTATCGCTTTAATAAAGACATCTATTTCAAAGTTTAATAAGATTCTCCCACACATTTGGTTATCACTTTGAAAAGTTGATGCAAATATTTCAGTTATATACCAAGCAGAGTTTCAAAGACAACGTAATGCCTATCATGAGTTGAATAAGAATTCTCTTCTCTCTCTTTCTATGAGTTCAATAAAAATGCTCTTCTCTCTTCCTAAATTGAATATTATAAGTAAGTTGTTAAATCTACTCATTCAAACCATATCAAAAGCTTTTTAGTGATTTAGAAGCAATAGATAAACTCTTTGGAAATATAATGTCAAAAACAATCTCTTTAGAAATGGAATGCCAAAGACTATAACAATTCTCGTGCATCGTATGAACATGAACCTTCTGGAAATGGATTCCAACAACAAAGACATTGAGAAATTTAATTCTAAAAGAAAAAGAATCAATTGATCAACTCGTTAATCTTGTTAATCTAGTGGAGATAGAAAAATAAAACTCTCGGGATCTAAATGAGCAAGAGAAAGTCAGAAAATTCCATATATTGATGATGAATTTCTTTTTCAAATTTATGTATTTTAATATCTCATATTGTTTGGAACCTGGATTTTGTAATCAATCGGAAGGTTAAACAGTCTGAAGTTTCTAGCTATGGCTAAACGAAACGTGAATGTAACTCACTATATGTTTTATATATATACATATATATAAACGAGCAAGAAAAAGTGAGAAAATTCCATATATTAATGATGAATTTCTTTTTCAAATTTATGTGTTTTAAGATCTCATATTGTTTGGAATCTATATTTTGTAATCAGTCGGTTTAAATCTTTTTAGCTACTGCTAAAAAAGCGTATAACTCACTGCATGTTTATATTTATATATTTATATATATATATATATTAGTATATATATATATATATATATATATATATATATATAACTTTAATCTGTGTTTTAGAAATATGTTATATAATTAATCAATATATGAATATTTTATTTTAATTTAAATTTATTTTTATAAAATGATTGATTATGTTTAAGACAGACATATATATTTATATATAACAATTTTTTAATAATTTGATATTATTAATTATCTAAATATATATGAACATATGTATTATATTTTATTAAATATATTGTTGTCAGAAAAAAAATCATATTTCATTATTTATTATACACAAATTTTTAATAATAAATTATATATTAAAAGTTAATTCAATTTTTTATTTCATTTTTTTTTAAATATATTTGAATTGAATGTGAAAGTATTTTGAATTATCTTTCTAAATTAATATATTAATATATTTGAAATTGAAATGTGCAAATATTTTGAATCATCTTTCTAAATTAATATATCATTATTTTCTTATATTTACATTACCACCAAGAAACTATCATAAACCACCATTAACTTACCCTTACTCATATTTCTAATAATAAAAACAATAATAATTAGTATATAATTACTTTACAACCACACCTCCTCACATAGATATAATAATAAAATGCATATAATAATTATCATTTGTTAGTTTAAATCCACCTCCAAGTCATTCAGGATGAAAATATTTTATAGATTCAAAAAGTTTTAAAGGGATATTTACACCTTTGATTGATTTGATACTTCTTAGTACATGATAAAATTTACACACAATTTGCTACTTTATTAGAAATTGTAATTTTATCAATAATAATAATTATAGTAAAAAATTAATGATAATGGTTAAATATTTAAATTTATATATTTTTAATAATAAAAAATAAATTTATTAAAAAATAATCATAAATATGTGAGTAATATAGTTTTTTTTATAATTTCATTAACTTTTTAATATATATATATTAAAAGTTTTTTATTTTTCAATTTAAAATTAATTGGATAAGGAAAATTAGATTAGTACAATTTTAAATAAGTTCCTTATTATTATTTATAACATTCATTTATATATAAACAAATTTTATTTAGCAAAATGGTACATTTTACAATAAGATGTGTAATTTTTTTTTCTTAAGTTAAAGTTGACCAAAAACTTTTTTATACATGCTTAATCATGTAAATTTGTGCATAGTAAGACATTCTTAGTGTTACAATAGTTTTCTTGGTTATATTTATGAAGCCTTCAACTATATCAACCACATTAATATTTTTAACGTAGTTGTACTAGTTAAATTAAAATAATAACTTTAACGTTGTACCAATAAACTTTCAAAAGAGATATATCTAAATAAACTTAGAGAGATATATCTAAATAAAGTTAGGATAATAATTTGAAAACTATATTTAAAGAGGTATAAATAATCTATCCCATTTCAAACACGACCGATCAGTCTGAATCCGATTGGGAAATATGGGGGTTCAGGGGAGGATCAAAGCCCTTATCTCACTGTTTTTCTGAATCCGATGTATCAAAAAAATATCGAAACAAAGTAACCTTGAATCGGATATCCCACGTATCACTAGATTTTGTAATTTGAATATCTCAAATTACGAAACAAAAGTACATTGGTAAGATTTGACTATTACTTCTATCAAAGCTTACATATTCTACTTTCTGATTCTAAACATGTAGATAAAACATACTAATATGTATTTCTGATCTTTGGATTTTTTTTTAAATCTCTGATACTCAGTAAGTAAGGATGGCTGAGACAAATTAGTCATCCAAAGCATATGGTAACCCAGGGTCTTGTGAAGATCCCATGAGCTAAAAAGCACTCGAGACTTTCCTCAATGAAAGTAAAATTGAAATATTAAATGAAGTAAAGAAGAGATCCCTAACACTTTTTGTTCATAAGAGTCTGAATGTTAAATACATTAGAGATGGTCTAATAAAGTCTATAAAACAAAATAAGACAAAATAGTGTAATCTTCTATGATCTGCATGGGACAACTAGCCCATCAAAAAAACTAACTAAATGCGACGTTCATAAGAGATCCCTAACACCTTATATTAGAGAAACATTTGACCTTGGCCAGTTACAGCATATGGACAACCGTTTATTAACAGAGTTCAACGGAACCCATCTCATCTTTTGCCTCCATTAAATTTATAATCCTCTTATCTACAAAATTAACAGCAAATCTACATACATTTCGTCATACCGTACTGAACTGGGCCTTCTGAGCGAAAGCGGTTTTCTGCATTCAAATTTACCAGTTTGACAGTCCATTAATAATTTGATTATGAGGACAAGAAGTTAAAAAAGGCATACCCTATCTCCTCACGTACCATTTGCATTTGACGGTAAAATTGGTGGGGATACCGCAAGTATGGGCAATAATGGGGTTGAAAGTGGAAACGTCCAACACACCAGCACGCAAACGTGAGCAGAAGCATTTGTCCTCTGCAATGCTTCTCAGAGATGCGCAACATTTAACTGAAGGGCGGTCCTTGTGAAACCCAACACGGTCGAGCAGCAACACCGGGCTGCAGGGAAGAGGAAGAGGGGAACGCTGAGGCTCCAGAGCTGAAGGCACAACACCATGGACAAAATCAAAATACATAACGAAAGCCATAAACGAGTACAGTCTCGACGGTTCTCCCATAATTCTCCAGAGCTTCAAACAATGCAGAGGGACGGAACCAGGGAATGAATTTGAGAAAATAGAATCTCGTGGGGCTATAAAGACGAGTTAGGGCCCGTGGGATCGTTTCCACGGTCACTGTGATTATGGTGGAATGATGCAAGGACGTCCGAAAACCCGGGGGAAAACAATGCAAAAAAATTATCGAACCAGACCTGTAGTGACACGTTTGCATGTGGAACCGGTTCAGTATGGAATATCTTAAATTAACCTGACAAACCTAACCTAATCTGAGAATTGCTGCAGGGTGAATAATTTTCACCCCACGTGGGTTCATAAAGAATGATAAATAACACAACTTTTGAAGAGAAATACAGAGTTGTCTGGTTATCGTTCGTTAACTTTTAATTTAAAATAATTCACCTTAACATATCATAAATTGAACATACGAAATTAAAGTTAGTTCATATTTTTTTATATTTATTATATTTAAAACGATAAATATTTAAAATTTTAATTATAATATACAATAAATAATAATATGGTTGTACGTTTTTTTTTGATATAGTTGGAGTAAGGTATATAATTTGAGTGAGCCCAATGATTAAGAGTATGTGTTTCTTTTTAAGAGGTCACGGATTCAAAATTAGAAGGGTAGAGTATGTATGCCTTTATAGACTTAGGAGTGAAATCTTTGGGCGAAGGTGGATCCCTTGGGTCCATTCTCTCACAAACAAGAGGGTCTCATATACCAATTTGGTATCTGGCTTGGCTTTGACCTTAAAATTATATCTCTCTCTTTCTCTCTCTCTATATATATATACTAGCATAGATCCATCTTAAGTACGGCAAGTGATCAAATTTTTTCACGTGCAAACTTTTTTAGAGTGCAAAATAAATTAGTTAACATAGATCTTCAAATAGCTTATTTAAATTTCTTGTTGAAATATTTTTGAAAAGTATTGATTCACACATTTTTTTACTTCTAATTACCATATTCATTTTTTTTTAATTGTAGCCTACATTATTTTTCTATTTAGAACATAATTTTTAATTTTATTTTAAAAGAGCATGATCGTATAGACAAACTTACACATCACCTCATATTGGGTTGTAGAATAAGCCTCTTGAACCAAAAAAATTTTATTCATAACTCATATTCAAATATTTTATACCCTACATTGCTTTTCTATATAACAAATATTTTATTTTTATTTTCAAAGAGACAGAAATACTTGCACATTGATTTTTCACATTAAGTTGTAAATTAAGTCTCTTAATTTAAGATTTAATCTCTCTAGCTATGAAAAAATTATTTTCGAACAATCAATTAAATTATGTCAAGGTAAATAAATCATTTTTCCATCTAAGTTAGCCAAACTTAAATTTAAAGTTCATTAAAAACATTTTAATTACTTGCATAAATTACGAGACCAATCCAAAATTCTCAAGCTACAGGGAGGTGTGAGGACCACTGATATTGTCATTATGGAAAATTCTGAGCTAGTATATGCGAGTCTCGTGAAGCGCGTTCTTGACAAGGAATTTCATGCTATCGATCGACGGTCATCATTGGACCTCAGTGCTCGCGCGTACTCTTTTTCGGGCGACCTAGGAGTCCTCTGATATTACTGTCCATACTCCCTCTATCAATGAGGCGTCTTCAGTGCAATGAATAGCATGTGTCGGAAGAAAATTTCACATCGTAAACGCCAAAAACATGTACGCATAAAACGTAAAGTTGGTGTTACAACCTTCCATATAACTTGTACCTATATTCTTTGGGAAAGGTAGCTTTTTAACTAATGAATTTTAGTTTAAAGCCCTGATTGTGGGTAAAATCTTAATGTTAATGGTTTAAATGGCATAAAAATAGATTTAGTAGTTTGGAAAATTTGAGAGCTATACACATTTGAAAATTTAAAATTATAATTAATGGTTTTAGTTGTTAAGTAAATTTTAATTAAAATTTAAGCAAATTTAATTAGAAAATTTAATTATTTTTTTTTTAAGTTTCATAATTTTATTTTAAAATAGGTAGGTTTCATTGCCATATCAAACATTATCAAATGTCTTTAACCTATTTAGTGAGAAATCAAGTGTGTTAGTTATCTAATTGCATTGTATGCCATCCAAAATCTGAATAGTTTGAGAATATCTAACAACACTATATAGACCTCATTGTCATTGAGTCTCCTATTTACTATATCCCTATAAAAAACAACAAATGTTGCAAACGGGTGATTTATACATAGTAAAATTGAAGATTCCAAACTATTCACTTCAAGCTATTATTCATCATAAGAGTATAAGGGTGTCAGGTCTTTAGCACTGGACCAGGACAGTTCAGTCTCAGGGAGGTAGGGAATATGCTTTTCAATGTGACTTAGACGAGCATTTTGCTATTGGATGAGTTGAAAATCCCTATGAATTTCCTCGATTTTTGTCGTTGACTTCGATATTCCTGCAGTGGAAGTGGTCATGGACTTTTCCAAGAGGTTTTTCATCACCCAATAGAGATACAAGGTCTACTGAAATTGAGTGTAATGACCTCTAGAGTGGCCTAGATCCAGGACGAGGCCCTACCATTCATCCAAACCCAAGTAGTTATCCTCTTCATGTTGTTTCAAATCAATCTCCCACCTTGATATCACCTGGCAGACCTAAGTGTTTGTATTGGTATGGTAGGACTTAGTTGCGTCTTGAATTAATTCATTTGTCTTTCGTTGACCCCAACTCCTGGTCAGCCGAGGTTGAGGTTGGCGTCTACCACGCCCTGGACCTTGACCTTGACAATGACCACGACCACCCTGAGCATTGCTTTCTATATTCGAGGAAGGTCGAGCCATCAATTAATGTTGCAAGTCACAAATATGGAAGTGATACGAGTTTTTAGACACCAAGATCATTGTTGCTAAGGACCTCGACTTGGCTGGAAGCCAGCTAACAAGAAGACGACCCAACAAAGGGTCACAACATATTTGATGAGGAAGCGGCCCTGTAGAGGTTAGACAATAATATACAATAGGAAAATTAACATTAGGCCAATAAGGTAGAACTTTCCCCACCCCATCAACATGGGTTTGATGAGACAGGCCATCAACAACATCCTAGAATTCACAAATCCTCCTTAAACAAGGGATTGTATCTGGTTCAAGGTTTACCTTTTGTTGTAGCGACTACAACCCCTGTCCAAAATTTTGCCTATGCTTTGATTTTGTAGCCTTCCTTCCTATCCATAGGAGCTCATCTTGCATTGATCTAGGTATTCATGCTTCGACTGAGACTTATCTTTTCATTTGTGCTTGTGTTTGCTCGTTTTCACACATAGCTGATCTTTCTAACTCACAAGTTGATCTCTCGACTTGGTCTCATAATAGTTATGGTCTTGCCTCCAAAAAATGTGCATTCCTTGAGGACAAGCAACCTTGATGATGGGAATTGCACAGTTCAGACTGACAGTCAGCCTTGAGCTCAAAAATTGCACAGTCATGGAAGGAAGCCTAACATTGAGCCCAGAAACTGTGCAATCCCTCACTCAGCTCAAAATTGTGTAGTGCACTGAGCCAGAAAGTTCCCCAGTTCCTTAGAATTGTGTAGTCTTTCCTACTAATGTGCATGGTAGGTTTCCCTAGAAAAGAAAGAAAATAAAGGAAAAAAAGAATCCCCAGGAAATAGGGATCTATTTTTAGTATCCCAAAGGGGACACATTTCTATTTTTAGAAGTTTCTGCCAAGTATCCATTTTTCCTTGATTTTAGGCATGTGTGTCATAAAACTTCATTTGCTCAAATCTAGTTAATCGACGCCTCTAGAGCTCATTTACGCATTCGATATTGAAGATCCAGCATTCCCAAATATATCCAAGAACGTTCACTGAAGAAGTTATCGCTTTTCCCTGTGAGTTTTCTTTTTATCATTTTTTCTTGTTTTTTCTGTTGGTTTTTGTTGTTTTGCTTGTGTGAGTGTTGTTTTGCTTATTTCTCTACATGGTTGCTATCTTTTCAACTTATTTTAAATTGTAAAAGCCTTTTTCTAAGTTTTCATTTTCCTTTCATAAGTGTTGCATCAATTTTCTTGTTTTTTGCACCAATGATCGTTGTTGCGGAAACTCTCCTCACATACTTGATTTTCCTTATGTTTGTTCAGTCTCTGCACTTGATCTACATTGATTCACTCATACTTAGCTATTTTTTCACTCAAGCTCACATTTTTGTTTCTCGCTAAAAAACTAATCTATTATTTACAGAAATAGGCAAAACATTGCAATCATAGAGTTTCTTCGCCAGAGGCCAAGCCTTGGCACTCTGGAATGTGAAGGACCATCATAAGAGCAGCCCTCGCAGGGGCACCATACTTGAACAAAACATCCCACATCTGAACAAAAACATCCCACGCAGGGGTTCTTTGTCTTTCAAAAAGGAGCAACCAGTTCAAACTAGATAACCCGCGCAGGGGCAGCAGACAACCAATAGCATTATCCCACGCAGGGGCAGCAAAAAACATGACAAGAAAAAGCATTGGGACCACATAACATAAACCGAAAGCCGAAGCAAAACCTGAGTGTTGCTGGAGTGGGTGATGCTGAGCAGAAGGCCAGCTACTCCTCCGGTTCCTCTTCGACCACCGGGTACTATCCAAATTTTCCGATTTCCTCTGTACCAGGGTGGGGATCTAGGTTGACATCGACCCCCTTGGATGTTGACGCTTCCTGAGGCTGGGGAAGGTTGGGGGCCTGTTCTGCAGCCACCCCTTGCATTGCTTTGACAATTTCTGAACTCTCGTCCTGGTGCTTCCTTTTGCCACGGAGCTCTTCACTATCGGTTGGCGCTTCCTCCAGGAAAAGTACCGAAACATGGGCATTGATACAGGGTCTATCCATCAAGTTGTTGAAGGTAAAAATGGCCGAACCAAAGGCCGGCGAAGGAGCTGAAGGGTCCGGGATGCTAGAGTGCACAAATTGGCTGGCTTGGATAGGATTGGCTTTAGAAATGCGATGGCAGCAGCAGCGACAGCAATGGGAGTGAGGTTCTTCAACTGGAGGCCGAGAGGACCCTCCACATGCAGAGCCTCGACGGCTAAGCAAGCGTTGTCGAGGCCTCACCATTTTTGCAAAAGAGCCGAGGGTAAGGAGCAGTGCGAGATAGGGAAGCGGAATTGATACAGAGGCGAGCGGGCGGCACTTGATATACTCAAATTCGCAACCCCCTCGCCCTTCAGACTTGAAATTACATACAGCAAACAGAGGGATGGCAGGTATTGTCTCCTGGAGAGCTGAAGACCAGGTGGGAGCCGGAACAACAAAGACCAAGTGCTGAGCATGAACCAGCTTAAGCTGAGCCCCCCCATCACCTTTTTTAACCACTGCATCGTGACCTCGATCCTCGAACGCCATAACTGCTCGTTGCAGTCGAGCCAACAACTTGAACGGAGCATTGAATGAAATCCAGCATTAATCCCTGCCATATATTCCTTGGCAGCGATCGGGCATTGAATGCCAGCACTACACTTGAGGCAGCACATGACCATCATGTGGCTCCTCGTTGCCTTCCGTCGTGTCACCTGCATCCGGGACAACTGCATCTCCTTGGATCAGGCTTTCACATTCCTGGACCTGGATATTGTTTGGAATGATATCCGTGTTGCCTGATAGGAGGGTCTGTTCATTTTCTACCCCTATGTTGGCCAGGAGGTCAGCAACCTTGTTGCCCTCTCTTTTTGTGTGATTGAAGGAGATGGCCTTGTTCTTGCGCAACTCTTGTTCAATGGCATTCAGCGTTGCTTCGAGCCTCGAACTGGATGCGACTTTCCTTTCTTGTGAGCCATTCTGTATTCGCGTAGCCATGTTTATAAGGATCTGGGAGTCGCCTTCTACTATCAGGGGTTGAAGGTTGAGCTTCCACACGAGAAGGAGTCCTTGCCAAAGCCCCTCTAGCTCTGCTAAGTTGTTGGTGTCCCAACCAATGTTTCCAAAGTATACCTGCAAAGGAATGCCTTCATGATTTCTCAATATTCCTCCAAAGCCAGCCACTCCAGGATTGCCTTTGGAAGCCCCATCAAAGTTGAGCTTGTATGAGTGTTTAGGGGGGGCGATCCAGAGGCTTTTGTCCTTGATGCTGCTTTTAGAGGGGCCATTCTTGGGAAGTTCTTGAGGCAGATGCAGTTGCCAGTTGTCAAGAATGCTTTTCTCATTATCTATAGAGGGGAGATTCTCCTTTGTCTAGGGTCGTAACATCATCGTTTCTTTGAGATTCCCACATACCCTGTTCCATATATCTTAGTTTGGAGAGCGCTGGTTTTTGAATATACGTTTGTTTCTTTCCTTCCAAATGCTCCATAGGACTATCCCCGGTATGATGTTCCATAGATGGTTGAGTAGCTCGTTTCTATAAGGGTTCTGTGGCCATTGTCTTATAGAGTTGATGATGTCATTCTCCACTCTGCATCGTTTTTGGCATCTGAAGCTCACCTTTTCCCATAACTGATTGGCTAGTGGGCAAGTGTCCAGGAGGTGTTGGAGAGTTTCTTCATTTTGATTGCAGTTGTGACAGATAGAGGGACCATGAAAGTTTCTTCTCCTTAGTTTATCCCATGTGAGGATTCTTTTATGTCCTACCAGCCAGAGGAAGTGGGAGATTTTGGGCCAGGGTCCAAGACCCCAAATTTTACTCCATATTGGATCTAAAGTCGTGGTGATGTTGCAAACCATTTTGTAAGCTTCGGAAGTGGTGAAGGACCCTTTGGGTTGGTATCCCCATCTAAGGATGTCATTGCCTTCATCATGCCTAATGCTTCTTCTTCTTAACTCCTTCTCCAACTCCTCAGTCTCCCGGGGATTTTTGTTATTGAGTATTTGATTACTCTGTCTCCATTTCCTGAATCCATGCTCCGTCTCCTGCATCCAAAATTGTCGGATTTTTTCCTGTTGTTGCTCCTGCCTATTGGGTATCATAGAAGGATGAAGAACACTAGTAAGCTTGGGCATCTGGTTCCATGCATCTGTCCAGAATCTTGCCGTATGACCATTTCTTACCTCCCAGAAGCTGTTCTGTTGAATTAACTGATAGTGTTGTTTGGCCGCATTCCAGATTAGCGACCCCTTAGCGGTGGGAGTGAATCTGATGAGCTCTTCCTGAGGTCTGTTGTTGGCGTATTTGGCTGTCCAGATTTTGACCCAAGGTTTTTCTGGATTAGTGACCCATTGCCACCAAATTTTGGCATTCATAATAGAATTGTTGTGCTCTGGGTCCCTCAACCCGATGCCACCCTTGTCTTTGGGCATGTAGACTGTAGTCCACTTAACCAGTGCCCACTTACGGTTAGTTGCCAAGCTGCCCCATAGAAAGTCACGTTGAAGATTCCTAACTCTTTTTAGAACCCATTTCGGCGCTGCAAGGATTGAGAAAAGGTAAAGAGGCATGGCCTGAAGGACTGACTTGATGAGCACTACACGACTGGCTAAGTTTAGAGATCTGTACGTCCAAAGGTTAAGACGGGATTCAAGCTTCTCTATGAGAGTTCGCCAAGCTGAATGCTTTATGGCTGAAGCAGTAAGGGGAGCTCCGAGATATTTAGAGGGGAGGGTTGCTGAGGGAAAACCCAGAATGCGAGTGACCGCAAATTTGACAGAAGGAGGAGTGTGAAAGAAGAAAATCTGTGATTTGGAGCAATTGACATTGGTACCTGAAGCTTCAAAGAAATCATTGAGAAGGGTTTTAAAGCATGAGGCTTCCTGGACAGAGGGGCATCCAAATAACATGGTGTCATCAATGAACTGTTGATGAGAGGAGGCAGGGGTGTTGTGAACAGAGAGGCCTTTGAGCTGATGGGAATGGAGAGCGTGTTTGATGTGACGACCAAGACCTTCAGCCATAAGAACAAAGAGGAAGGGGGATAGGGGGTCTCCTTGCCTAATACCGTGAGAAGGTTTGAAAGGGCGGGAGGGAATGCCATTCACTAAGATGGAGAAGTGAGTGGAGGTAATTAGACTCATGATCCAGCGGATCCACATGGAGCAAAATCCAAAGGCTTTTAACATATGCTGAATGTACGTCCAGCTGAGTTTATCAAACGCTTTAGAGAGATCCAGTTTGAGAATCATACCTGCTTGCTTTGAATGCTTGAGGGAGTGTATTATTTCGTGCGTGAGGAGAATGCCATCCATTATCTGTCTCCCTTCCACGTACCCCGACTACTCTGGTGAGATGAGCAGTGGCAAGAGGGGCTTTAACCTGTTTGCAATAACTTTAGATATGACTTTGTAAATGACATTGCAGAGAGCTATTGGCCTGAATTTATCAGGGGTGATAGAATCCTCCTCTTTAGGGATGAGGGTGATGAAGGTGGAGTTGAGCGAGGGAAGTAGCCAACGAAGATCTCTTGATTCTTCTACAATCTGCCAAACCTCCAGCTTTATCATATCCCAGAAGGTGTGAAAGAACGTGGTGGTAAATCCATCTGGGCCAGGGGCTTTTCCTTCTTTAAGCTGGGACATTGCCTCATCCACTTCCTGGGGCTGAATCGGGCGAAGGAGGAGCTCATTGTGTTCCTCTATGATGAGCTTTGGCACATTGGTGATTATTTTTCCAATAGCATGTTGCCGATCTTCTCCAGGTTCTTGGTGGACCTGCTTGAAGTGATTGAGGAGTACCTCCTCAATTTCCTCATGCTTCTCTACTTTTACCCCCCCTTGATTCCGGATGAAAGGTATACCATTATGCATTCTTCTCTGCACCATGGTTCTATGGAAGAATTTGGTATTACGCTCTCCCTCCTTCAGCCATCTGACTCGGGATTTTTGCTTCCAGTATATTTCCTCCTGCTTTCTCCTTTCCTCGAGCTGGCTGTGAATGTGTCGTTCCTGTTCCAGAGTTGCCTCCGTATGCCCCTCTGTGATTATATTTTGTTGGAGATCCACCAGTTCCTTATTTAAATCTTGTTGTGCCTTAAAAATATTTCCGAAGGTCTCCCTATTCCATCTCTTTAGGTGATTTTTTAGAAATCGTAGCTTCTGTTGGAACTGATACATTTTTTACCCTTCTAGAGGGATGAAGGATGCCCATGTGGTCTTAACAAAGTCTTTGAATGTAGGGTGCGAGAGCCAAAACCCTTCAAAGCGGAAGGGTCTTTTTGTTAAGTCACCTGGTCTTTGCCATTGGAGAGCGATCGGCCAATGATCCGACCCTGTGTGCGCAAGTATTGCAGCTGAGATATCTCCTCCAAGATGGACCACGTTGTCTGAGATGAGAAAGCGATCCAGTTTGGAAGCAATTTGATGTTTGCCAACTCTGCGATTGCTCCATGTGAAAGTACCGTTACAGAACGACAGATCTATGAGAGAGGCAGTTTGGATGAATTCCTTGAAGTGAGCAACTTCTTGTTCCATTCTACTTCTCCCTCCGATCTTCTCCTCTATCTTGGTGATCATGTTAAAATCTCCTCCGATAATCCATAGCGGGTGCCTTTTGTTATTGTTCAGAGCTTCTATAGTGTCGAGGAGCGCAATTTTGCTTCCTATATCTTGCGGGAAGTATACATTTGATAAATTGCCATGAATATTTGTGCCCAGAATGTGGAAGGCTGCCTGAATGAGGTGATGAGAGGCATGAAAATCTGAGAGAGTTACTGCTTGAGTATTCCATGCTATAGCAAGCCCTCCTGAAGCTCCCGAAGCGTCTACCACAACCGAGCGACAACCTGGCCATGCTTTGGAGAGTATACTGCCTAGTGTAGAACTGTTACACTTGGTTTCCTAGAGAAAGCACATTTGCGGCTTTTCCATTTTAATCATGTTTTTTAACATTTTGAGTTTTCCAGGGCTATTGAGCCCTCTTAGGTTCCATGATACTAGCTTCATGGTTCAACTATTGATCGAGGGCTTGTAGTACTTGGTCAATTTAGCATACCTGCCTGAATCTACCAGGATTTTCTCAATCTCGATCGTTCGCTGAAGATCTGTTCTTCTTCCTCTCTTTTTAGTGTCTTTTGGGGGTAGGCTGCCATCCCAATGACTTCCCGGTTGTATCCCGAGTTGGTGCTGATGATAGGCCCTAGAGATGACCACTTCCAGCTTGTTGAGTTGATTCTCTGGTATAGTATCATATGCTTTCTGTTTGCATGCTAGTTCTAACTCTAGAATATCTAGGCCATTCAGATCTATTATTTCTGGCTCTTCTTCCATTTGTTGCACTTGGCTGCTTCCTTCCATGTTGATCTCTGAGCCCTGGGGGAGGTCTGCTTTCCATCGACTTCCATATCCTTGTGTATCTCTGCTGTCTCTTTCTGACTTTTGCTGAGGATAGCTGGAGTGATAATGGGGGGTTGAGACTTGTAAGGGGGAGGGGGATGGGAGGAGGAAGAAGGAGGCGTTGGGTTGGTCTCGGAAATCGAGGGTTGCTCATCGGAGATCTGAGCAAGAATGTCGAAGCTATTCTTAGTTAATGGGCCATGGGTATTATTTTGCGGGGGTTTGTTCCCATTTGTGGGCTTTTTGTGTGAACGTCTCCGACTAGGGACTTTGGTGAAGCCTTCCTGGGTTAGGGCTTCAGTGGGATTAGAGATATTGGCTTTGGCATTCAGAGGGAAGTCCCTGAAAAGATGCCCCAGAGCATGGAATTTTCTGCAACGAAAGGGGACGTGTTCATAGTCGAGTGGCTGGATCCACTCTTCATCTCGGTGGGAGAGAGTTACCGACTCTGGCAGAGCTTCATTCAGGCGCATGAAGACGCATATGCGGGCATAGGAAGTGTATTTGCGGGATTTGGTTTCTTCTGCCGCTCTGATGTACTCCCCCAATCCATTTCCTATGCCTTTGAGAATGTCCTCGTCCCAGTATTCATCTGGAAGTGAGTACATTCTGATCCAAACCGGTGCCCATGTGAGATCTTCCTTATCCGAGTTAAATCTTGGTATCCATTCCCTCAGATACAATCCTGCTGAGTTAAAAAAGTATGGCCCTGCTCCCAGAATCCTGAGTTTGTCCTCTAGACAGAAAAAAAAATCACGGTGAAGAAGCCTTTCGGCCCTAGCTGCAGAGTGACGTCTCCTTTAGGTTTCCATTTCGCCGCTATCCACCCATTTAAGGCTTTCTCAGTCGGCCAAAACCCTATAAACTTCCCAATAAGGGCATGATCTCTCATGTACTCTATTCGCCTGTCAATCTTGTCTCCCGGTAGCTCTATTCGGGGTCGTTCTTTGGCCACTGGCCGGCAAGTTGTCGAGGATACTTTCGGGCCCTCTTCTGGTGTTTCCCTTCCGTCTTGTGTGACTCTATCTTTGTCCTTCCGATTTCCTGTCTCCTCGTTTTCATTCTGATGCCTTTTCCCCTTATTTAAAATCTCCTTATCGACAGATCCAAAGATCACCGTCTGCTCAGGATCATGTTGCGAAGGGGAGGGCTCTGACGCCCTCCCCTGAGGATGTTCCATTGTGTTGCCCTAATGCCCTGCAGCTCTGTCACGCTGCAAATGATTTCGTTCAGTCCGTGAATAGGTACTGTGCTATGCAGTCTGCGCCATTGAAGAAATTCTCAGAACCCTAGTCCGAGTGCTCCGCTTTTTTCCGCTCAACTACAACCTTCCGAAAAAAACCCTTACTTTCACTCGATATTGTAGGAATCCATCCACTCAAGCTCACATTATCATTCACTTCTGCACGTTTTTCACACTTCCACTAGGTAGATCTGCACTTACTTTGGCTGGATCTTTCCTTGCCTCATTGGTATTGTGCAATTCTAAGGCTCAAGCCACAAGCTTGGCCTTTGGAACTGCGAAGTGCGCAGGAAAGGCTGGCTCCAACTTCACACTGCACAGTGCACAGTTCCAGTGGTCAACCTGTTGCCTTGGCCACTGAGACTGTGCAATGTGCAGTGTCTCCCAGTCACTGCCTAGGCTGGGACTGGGCATTGTGTAGTATCAAGCCTTAAGCTTCATCCTTAGTTGTTGGGACTATGCATTGCACATTTACCATAGGCATCCATTCCCTCCTGTCAATAAAAATTGCATATTCCTCCCCATCAGATGCCCAGTTTGTTTCTTGATCATACCTTAAAAATAGATTTTATAAAGACTGGTGTTTTCTTTCCATGAGTTTCTTTCTTATCCCACAGGTACCACAGTTGTTGAGCACCTCTCTCAAGTAGTCACTGTTACCATGGCACCAAAGAGAGATACATTAAAAGATACCACTGAAAGCAGTATTGGGGAAGCAGTTGAGCAAGTATCAGTTAACTTTCCAATATACGCAGACACTCAATTATTTCTAGAAAAGGAGTCAACACTAACATGGCAACAATTCCAGCAGCAGTAGGAGAAGGCAATAATCTGGTACAAGATAAGGGAAGGAGAAAGGTTGTAGACAGAATAGAGGGAGAACAAATTTGTAGAGTGAAAACGGATTCAATCCTTATGCAAGAAAATTTGGCAACAGAAGTAAAAAGGAAGCAGAGGATATAGAGAGCAGAGTTGAGGAAGAGAGAAAATAGAGTTTGCCAGAAGAAGAACTGAAGCTACATGAGACAAAGCAGAAGCTGAAGGAAGAACAAGATTTGAAGAGGAGAGAACGAGAAGAGAAGCGGAAGCAGGAGGAAGAACAAAGGCAAGGCACAATGACTGAGAAAACAACACTGATATAGGTTGAAGAGCAGGGACATAACCAGCAAACAACTGAGGAGAAAGGTGAACAGATGTAGGATCGAGAGCTTGCTCAACAGATTGAGAATTGATTAAAGTGCCAGACATGGAGATGGAACAGGTGTTGCAAAATGAAGATATTGATTTGATGCCTAGCGCACCATAGGTCATCACTCAGTCTCCACCACCTCCAACAGCAGAGCCAAACTCGAGTGAGGAAGGGGGGTGTTGTTCTCCTTAATGATGATTTGGTAATGGATGTGTACAATCTATCTTTCGGTGAGTTTCAAAACAGGATTGTACAAGCACGAAGAAAACATTTTCCAGATGAGCACGCATCACCTATGTTAGTTAGAGAAAGGGTGATTGTGTCGAACACTAATAAGCATCCAAATTACATTAACGAAGCCAACTTGATCTATGTGGGAACAACAAGATCAAATACTCAGTGTTTGACGACCGAGAATGAGAAATTGACACAGAACTTGTAAGATGCCAGACAAGAGGCATAACAACTCCACACAACAACACAAAGTGTAGTTTTTGCATAGGTTTACTTGGAGGAGATGAGCGCAACGATACTTGCTAAATTATCAACACTCGGAAAAACCATGCAAAAGCTCTATGAGGGGTTTGTGACGATACATAAAGCATTTTTTTACTTGCATGGTCAAAAACAATAGGGCAAATATTTTGTTAAGACTCTCAAGAACATGCAGGTTGCCATTATCTATGTGCAAGAGTGGACAATGTGATACAAGGGGGCACTGCTTGACTTAGTGAAGAAAATGAAGCCACAAGCAGAGTTGGAGAAATAAAAAGTTCGGATGTTGATTCAAAACAACAAGAAACTTGTCTCATTTATTGGTAGCATGTAAGACTCTTATATACAATTGTTCAGTAGTTTGGATGTCTTGGTGAGAACACACCATATCCCATAAGTCAGTTCACTCACCAAAGCCAAATCCAAGAACCAAGTCTGACAGGAGATCAATGAGTACTTGGAGTAGATGAGACAGATTTCCACCAAGGAGGATTTAGAGATAAACAAATAGAACTTGCATAATTACATGACTGGTACTGTCCAAATCAGAACAATGTCGCTCATGCTTTAGAACAAACTTGAAGCTACTTCCAAGACATTGTACCCAGATGCCATGGAGGTTAGAGTTGGCTTCCAGCGAGACACCATCACGTAGTTTGGGAAATCATCACACAATACCAAGCTTGGCAGCGATATGTGACCGAGAAGCAACAAGTGGAAGTTGTTGAGCTATTTTTCTACCAAACTCAAGCATCATCATTTTGTGTCTTGTTACAATGTCAAGTTGTCTTTACCCTATTTTGTCTTATATGGGTACAAGTGTAAAATGTAATATTATTTGTAATTATGTTGTAAGTTAAATTCCAAGTGTCAATCTTGGAATATGAAGAGTCATCATGTAATGTAATGAGTCATTTTTGTAAAGAAGTTGAAGAGTCATGAGGGCAGTCCAAAGGTCACAGAAGGGAGTTGAAGAGTCACCTCATCTCGTTATAAATAGAACCTCATAACTTATGTAAGGGGATTTTGGGAGCCAAGCTTTTGTCTAGGCTTAGGCTTAGAAAGAGCTTGGGAGTAATGTGAAGAGCCTTAGATTCTCTGTAGCACAGAGTGAGTATACTTCTTTGGAGGAGCAGGTGTTCTTGAATTTAATGTTCCACTGTTGGGGCTAGTGGTCTGCCAATGGTGTATGTATGAACATAGCTTTCACTTATAATAATAAAATCAGAGCCAAAACGCTTTCATGCATATGTTGTCAATATAGTAGGACTATTCTTGTTGTATTTACAATGTATGTTATTTAACTTATGCTTATGCTTATGAACTATTTCATTTGCATATGTATGAATTTTGTTGAGTGCACGTTGTTGTATTAATTCATCACTTTAACTTGTTGACTATTCTGCAGCTTAGCTTGTGATGTGATTATGCTCGTGTGTTCCTTTCTAGTTGCATGCTATTGCAGGCTTCCAAGGGCGCACTTCACTTTACCTTTGTGTGTTTGAACCTTCATGCATCACACTTGGCCTTCTGCAGGGTCACACACTTGCTCTCACCCAAAGTTACCATACTTCACTCTGCGCGTTTTCACAATCAAGGCATAACATTACCACCCACTGTTGGGACTCCTACTCCAAATAGTGTGAGGTGTAGTTGAAACTTCATATCAGGGAGATTCCCTGGATGTTGGCAAGTCCAGCACCATCAACACCTTCACAAAACCTCCCCCTATTATACCAGGTAGAGGTTTTATCGATAAAAGTAAAGAGAGAACAAAAATCCCCATGCAAGATATAAAGATTGGTATCCACAGTGTATTCCAAGGTTGCATGTGCACCAGGGGAAGCAAAATTATAAAATAAATAAGGAAAGTTTGAAAACACCTATATAATCCAGCAAAACAAATGACCCTTGTCCCCCATACCTCTTAGGAGGTTTCTCTACTAACCCATGAGACTGTCCTAGAAACAACCATCAACAAAATTGCGAAATACCAACAAAACACAGGGATTAGGGCATTCACAAGAAGAATTATTTGGACATACCCATGACTACAGTGTTTGAAAGGAGAAAATATGCCCTCTACAGCTGAGTTCCAAGCCTGGGATGTCGCCCTCACTACCGCCTTGAGGGTTCCTATAGAAATGATGCCAATTTAGATCGACCATACTAGATCCTTCACATTAAACCCAAAGAGTGAGACTTCTATTGATGTTAGTGCCATACCTTAATTGCATTAAAACTACTCACTAGCTTGTGCATGGGGAGGTATGTGTAAGGGCCGCCATCCGACCACCCACCATCCCACATCATTACTCCTTGGACCATGGCACCAATCCCACTGACGCGATATTTTTAACTCTCACCCCGATCAAGGTAACGATTACTTTCATATAAATATCCTTTATCATATATTATTTACAATAAATTTAATTTCCACTATAATCATGGTTAACTTTACCTCTCTAATACATTTTAATAATTTTTAACGTGAATCTCATACATTATGCCAAATATTAGTTTATGATTTTGGAAAAATTATAATTATATCTTAAACTTTCCAAAATATAATTGGCCTTTTTAATTATAAATTTTGTTAATAAAAATTTTAGTGTTCTAATTTTAATACATTTTATGATGATATAAATAATTAAAATTTAAGAAAAAATCCAATTAAAATACAAATTATTTCCAAAAAAAAAAAATTATAAGCTTATTTGCCACTTCAATATAGAAGGGGTGGAAAGTTCACGAGATCATCTTCATCTTGAGGGAGAATTTGAAACAAGTTTCATCGACGTTTAAATATGTCCACAAATAATGAGGTTGGTGCATACACTCATTTTTAGGGGTTTTTTTGTATAGCATATGAATTTAGGATGACTTGAGCATGTTTATTAAATATATCGATAATTTTGAAATCAATTCTATTCAATAACAATCTAACATGTAATCTTGACTTCAAAATGAGGTTGTTAGAATACAAAAGGTGTAGTTTTATTAGGTTTTAAGAGAGCATAATTTTAAGTAGATTTTCTAGCTAATGAGGCCACTATATTCAAATAGTCTCTATAGAGGAATAGGGATTGTCATTATTCTATTGGGACAAATTCATCTACATGCCATTTTGGGAGGTAGTTGGGATGCTAATATTAAATTTGCTAAATGTATAAGCTAGTTTTATATATGTATATATATATATAGAACGTGATAGGTAGCATTTGTATTAAAATGTTTTTTAAATTTTATATATATATCTCTTAAACGTGATAGGTAACATTTGTATTAAAATGATTAGATACTTAGTCAAGATCATTTACATGTTTCACAGATTTCTAAGGTGTGTAGATTTGATATTGAGTATAGAGGTTCAATCACATCCTTCAAACAAATTTCCCATGACATAAAAAATACAGTCTTTTTCCAACTAAATTTTTTTCAAAAAATTCTCAATATCCAAACACATTTACATTCCATTTTTCATTAGTTTTATTTTTATTTACTCTGACTTTTTGTTTTTGTTGGTGAAATTTTTTCCCTTTCTTCCCAACTTGAACCTAAACCCCATTTTCTCTAAATTTTGGTAGGTGGTCCTTTGGCAAGCGCACATTGGTATTCTTGAAATCTTCTTCACCCGCATGATCTGGTAGGTTTTTATTTGGCAAGGGCACATTGTTATTCTTGAAATCTTCTTCGCCCGCATGATCTACCAAAGAAGTTGCTTTTTCAAAGTTAGTCCACGTGGTTTTCAAAGGGGATCCATTTTCCATGAGGGTTCGTTGGTTTTCCACTTTTATTGCACCTGGAGAAAGCTTGCTCTCTTCCAAAGATCCATGTGTTATTTCCTACTTGGACATTGTTGTAGCAGATGCATTTTTTTGGCCGAATTTGTTTCTTTCTTAAATTCTGATTCTTTCTTGTCCCGAAGTTCTTCCTCGTATACCGTATAGTGGTCACCTTGCGCTCTTCCCACCATTTGGGTTTTCGGGATTTTTTTTGGTCATTGCTAATCTAAGAATGTTTGGGGAAGTCTTTAATTACATGCCACATTCCTAGCATGCTCTACGCTGAAATGAAATATTCTCATAGTCAAGATTTTGGACTTAAAAATATTCTAGATGTATTAGATTAATCTCTATGGGAAAATTGTCAGAAGACCCTTGTTGAAGTCGATCTCCACACATATTCTAGCACATATAGTCTTGAATTTTTTCCAGTTTCAAGGCAACGAGAATAAAACTTTCCCAACACATTCCCAATAGAGGAAACTAATGGAAGATTCCAAAATTGAAAGGAAAGGTTCATAAGCCTTCCTCAAACTGGGGTGAAGAGATTCATGCCGTTATCAGATCAAAAGTGGGAGTCCAAGGCTGCATAAAGAGTCTAGCACTACCCCAAAACCACAAACCAGTGACACATATGACCTTCTTGTCCTCTATATTATCAAAAACCACAACGAAAAAACCCTATCCATAGGGTAAACGTTGAATTCATTCATCAAAAGGGGTTTTCAAGTCTTAGTGTCCATTTGTATAGATTAGCTAGCCGTGGATGGTAAACGAAACCATGGATTAGAAAAACAATTTCATAATATGAAGTTTCCTCATCAACAAAAACATTGAGAGAAAGAATTAATGTATACAAGTTATTATTACTTAAAGTTACCAAATATTGGGATCGCGCTGCTGAGCCCGCGCTGCTGAACCTGCGCGCCGGATGACCTAGCCTCTGCCCCCCCGTGGCTGCTGCGCCTGGCAGCTCTGCTGCTGGGCTGATCTCTGCCGCCCTGCGCCTGGCAGCTCTGGCTGCTGGGCTGTCCTCTCCCGCCTTCCTTTCTCGCTGGGCCTCCTGCCCTTCTCATCTTGCTTCGGGGCGCTCCTCCTCCGCCCTCCTTTCCCGCTGGGATCTCTGCCCTTCTTGCCTCCGGACTCCCTCTGCCTTCCTCAGCTGACCCATCATGGCTTCTCTTTCTCTGGATCATCAGGATCTTGAGAAATCTTTTGCATCCCTCATCCCTGAAAATGCCTCGGAGAAAATCCGCCCCTCTGTCTCGAAATTTGTCAAAAAGCTAGATGAAATCCCAGAAGTTTCGCTCCCTCCTGCTCTTCCGAGACGAGCGGCAGTTGCCCTATTTGAACGTGGCCTGGTTGGCCATTTTACAGGCCTATGGCCCTCCCCCCGCACGGTCCTTCGATGGGTGGAAAGAAACTGGAATCAAATGGTTCAAGGGAAAATTGCGATCAGATTCTGTGGGAGGGGTTTTTTCACCTTCCTCTTCGAATCAGTGGAAGACCGTAACCTGATCTTCCGAAATGGTCCTTACTTCATGGACTCCAGAGGCCTCTACCTCAATCGATGGACGCCGGATTTTGACCCCGAGATGGACGTCCCAAATGCTGTCCCAGTCTGGGTTCACCTCCCCCACCTGCCTCTCCACTGCTGGGGGGATGAATCAGTCAAAGCTATTGGGAATGCGGTTGGCAAATTCATTGATCGATCTGAACCCAAGGAGAACATGCATGCATGCGCTCGGATCTGCGTGGAAGTCGACCTCGGGAAGGGCCTCCCGGAAGCTATCAAACTAAAAGTAGACCAATGGGTTCACATCCAACAAGTGGACTACGAGCAGCTGCCATTCAAATGCAAGGTATGTCACGAGTATGGACATTTTGCAAATAGATGTAGTAAAAATAAATCAATAGAAATCAATGCTAATGCCGAGAATACAGAAGAAGAATGGGAAACTGTCAAACGAAAGAAAGCCAACCCCCCTCCTGAACCTCCCCAGAAGAATCCCTTGAACCCCTCGACCTCTCCCTCTCGCCCCTCGAGACCTGATTCCTCCTTCCCTTCCTCCTCCAACCCCTTTGAATCCCTATCAGCTGAAGATCCTCCCTCCCCCCCTCCCTCCCCTAAAGGCCCTCCTGAAACCCCCTCCTCCCCGCCCTTAAGCTCTCCTCCCCCTCCTCTAGTCGGAAGAATTCTTACAAGAAATAAGTCCAAAGAAAACATAGGATCCACAGACCCCCCCAGGAAAGCAGGAAGAAAGTCAAACAAAGAAATAAGAGACGAGACAGCAGCGAAAGAAATGGCCACAGGAGCTCAACAACCAATGGATACGTTCCTAGACAGGACAAAAGGAAGCGGAGAAAAGATGAAGGAGAAAGCCGGGACCCACCCTAAAATAGTTAAATGATGATTTTGGTCTCTTGGAACTGTAGGGGGATGGGCTCCTCCTTAAAAGTCAATGCAGTCCGAGACTTAGTAAAATCAGAAAAACCGGACTTCCTCCTACTCCAGGAGACCAAAATCTCTGAAAATGATTTCAAGGAAAATTTAAAAAAAATCAAGAACTACGAAGGAATAGCAATCAGCTCAGAAGGAGCATCTGGCGGGATTGGAACTCTCTGGGATAAAAAAAAATGGCAGATCAAGGATCACACACATAACAGGTGGTGGATCAGAACAGACCTCCAAAACACAAAAACAACTGAAGACTTCTCGGTCTACAACGTCTACGCCCCCCCTCACTTCAGAGATAAAGCTTCTTGTTGGGATTCTATATCAGCGGATCTCAATGCCTCACATGGAAAGAAAATTTTTATGGGGGGTGACTTAAATCTAATTAGAAATGCTCAAGAAAAGCTGGGAGGAAATTTCTATGCTGACCCAGCAAGAGAGGCGCTGGAGGACATCATCCAAGCCCACAACTTAATAGATACACCCCTCCACAACGGCAAGTTCACATGGTCAAACAGAAGGACGGGGAAAAATAACATCAAGGAGAGACTTGATCGAATTCTGGCCCAAGACAAAATAATAACAGATTACCAAAGAATTCAAAGCTCCATTATCCTGGGTTATACTTCAGATCATAAACCTGTTGCTTTAAGGCTTGATAATGGGATTTATCCGGGCCCGATCCCATTTAAATACAACAAAGAATGGGATAAAATTGAAGGATTCAAAGACCTGATAAAGGAGCAGTGGGCCACGGAAATATCGGGATCTCCTCATTTTATCTGGGAATCCAAAATTAAAATTCTCAGAACTGCTATCAAACATTGGGCACGACAGAATGCAGCCCTCCAGAACAGGACAAAAATAGAAATCCAGCAGAGGCTTGAACAGCTCCACAATGAAAGAGAGGATACACAAGACTCGGAAGAAGACCAGAACAAGGAAGGCAACCTTCTAAAGGAGCTGTACATCCAAAATCGCAGGGAAGAAGAAGAACAAAGGCAAAAATCAAGGTGCCTGTGGCTCTCCTCGGGAGACAGAAATACCACTTTCTTTCACAATAATATAAAGCTCAGAAGGGCTACAAACAATATCGACAAGATCTCTGAAGATGGCAGAATCATTACTGAGCAGGATGAAATCAAGAACGCTGCCTCTAGGCACTTCCGTTCATTGCTATCAGCTGAGCCAAACACTCCCGAAAATCACGATTTCCTCAGCTCTCTAGAAAATAAGATAACCAAAATACAAGGAGCGCATCTAGACAAGGTTATCACCGCGGAAGAGATCGAGCTGTCCCTTCAAAGCATGCAGCCAGATAAAGCCCCCGGGCCGGATGGATTTACTGTTGCCTTCTTCAAATCTCACTGGGACATTATAAAAACAGACTACATCAGAATGGCCAGAATTTTTTTTTCAAAATGCAAAATGGGCAGCAGTGTAAAATCTTCCCACCTCGCCCTCATCCCAAAAGACCCCAACCCCCAGACCTTCGATAGATTCCGTCCAATATCCCTGTGTAATGTCTCTTACAAGATCATCTCCAAAATTCTAGCTAACAGACTTAAAACCATTCTGCCATCCATAATCTCAGAAAACCAAGGAGGCTTCGTTCCAGGCAGACAAATTGCAGACAATGTGATCCTCATCCAGGAGGCCATTCATAGCAGCATGGCTAGAAACGAAAAGGGAATGATTATAAAACTAGACATGGCCAATGCATTCGACAGAGTCAACCACGCCTTCCTGAAGGCAGTTATGAAAAAGTTTGGCATCTCTGATTTTTTCTCCAACAGAGTCATGGAATGTATCTCTGGCATATGGACCTCCCCTCTTGTCAATGGCAGGCCTAGCACCGCCTTTAAAAGCACCAGAGGCCTTCGTCAAGGCTGCCCTCTCTCCCCCTTCCTCTTCATCCTCATGGCGGAGACCCTAAGCCAGCATCTTGAGCAAAAAAGAAAATCAAAAGAGATCACTGGAATCGACATTGTTAGAGGCGCAAAAGGGATCAATCACTCCCTCTTTGCGGATGACACCCTCCTAATCGGAGGTGCCTCTAGCTTGATGGCCCGTAGGTTCAAAAAAGAGTTGGACACCTTCCTTCAGGCCTCAGGTGGCAAATTAAATAACAGCAAGTGTATGATATACACTTGGAATGTCCCCAGGCACATCACGCAGAGAATCTCCAGAATTATGGAGATCCCAGCTCAAGGAAATTGGTCTTCCTTTAAATACTTAGGGCTGCCTCTTGCCAAGGAAAAAGTCAAAGCGCAGATATGGACAAAGCTGATCGAAAATATGAGAAGTAAACTACAAAGCTGGGGCATGCATTGGCTGAATCTGGCAGGCAGAACGATCCTCATAAAGTCTGTTCTAACAACTCTACCAATTTATCAATTCGCCATTACCCTGGCCCCAGCAAGCACTCATAAACATATGGAGTTAATAATCCGTAGTTTCCTTTGGAAAGGAGGAAAGCAAGATTCAAAAAAATTCAGTCTAGTCAAGTGGAGCAAGGTCACTCTTCCATTGGAAAAAGGCGGGTTGGGAATCAGAATTCCAAGACTATCAAATCTAGCCATGGGGATCAAGCTGATCTGGAAGATCATCAATGACAAAGGCGCCTGGTGGATTGAAATTATCAAGAAAAAATACTTAAATGGAGCCAACAGCAACATTCTTGAGGAAAATCTCATTGAAAGACCCAGCACACCAGTTTGGAACCTAATCAAAAAGGCCCTTCCCCAAGCAAAGCCTTGGATCTCAAAAGTCCCTGGAAATGGGGAAAAAATCAATATCTGGCATGATAGAATCATGGGAACGGATGCTAGAGAAGCCCTACCAAACCTCAAGCCCCTTCAACAATGGCTAGAACAGGCCAAGCAAAATACCCTATATGACATCTCCCAATGGAATCAAAATGAATGGAAGGGATGGAAGCCTCTGATCCCCCCCTCCAACCTTGTAAACTCCTGGGCTGAGCTCAAGCATTCTCTCTCTGGCCTAGCTCCCATCAACAAAACCGCTGAAGACAAATTCATTTGGGACCCCATCGGAGGAAAGTACACTGTGAAAGATGGGTATAAAACCCTCCAGAATTCCTCAGCTTCTAACAACTGGCCTCTCTCCAAAGTGATCTGGAGAATCGACAGTCTGCCCAAAGTCAAGTTCTTCAACTGGACCCTCCTCCATGGCAATATCCTCACCGCTGAAAATCTTAGAAAGAAAGGCATCCAGGGTCCCTCCATCTGCTGTTTGTGCAAAAACGCGGAAGAGACTAGAGATCACCTCTTCATAGAATGCCCTTTCGCCCGTCAATGCTGGAACCAAATTGTCCACCCACTTCCCACTGGGGAACTCCCTAATCAGATGGGCACCCTTCAAAAGAACTGGAAAAGTCTATTTCCCCAGGTAAAAAAAGGAAAGAGCCAAGCTCTCAGAATATGGAATAGCGTCCCATCAAATCTCTGCTGGCAGTTATGGAACACCAGAAATAAAAGCATTTTCAATGATAAGAAACCAAGTCTCAATACAACAATAGCCAAGACCGTGGCCCTCATATCAGAGACAATAGAAACAAATGGAATCAATCAAACAGATTATGCAAACTCAGATCAAAAAGTCCAAGAATGGGTGGCAAAATTCAAAATCAAACCCAGCAACAACAAGAGTAACAGAATCAGTCATGCAGACAAAACTTGGAAATTAAGAGGGACTTCTCAAGAGGTGGAAAGCTGGATCCAAAAACAGAACAGACCGACGCTGTTTTTTGATGGCGCCTCAAAGAATAACCCAGGAAAAGCTGGGGCAGGAGGCATCATCAGAGATCATCAGGGGAAAACGCTGGTCAATTTCGAATGGGGGCTAGGAATTATGTCCAACAATAAAGCAGAGGCTTATAGCCTCCTCCTAGGAACTATCATTGCCAAGAAGCTGGGTCTTCAAAATCTTCTGATCCTTGGAGACTCAGCCATCATCATCTCTGCCCTGAGCTCAGACAGAGACTTTCGCCAGTCTTCCCTCAACAGAATTAAGGATCGAATCACAAATAATGCAAGGAGCATTACAGGGGTCACTTACAAACACATACTCAGAGAAAACAACAAGGCAGCAGATACACAGGCAAACAAGGCAGCAGACCGACGAATGGGCTGGGTCAAAGAAAATGAGTTGGAATACGAAGAACCCATTCCCTAGCTGGAACACGCTCTCCAATACTCACTGTCACCTCAGGCAAGCACACTTGGATCACGGGACCTCCGGGAAGTCATCTCAGGCAGGCTATCATAGCACCAAATCCACAGCTAATCAAATCGAGATCTTTCCCAGCGCTCAACAGCAGGCAAGGACAAACGTGGAGGTTCAAAATCCTCTCTATCTTCAGAACAGAGCCAGACAAGATAGAAGGCACACCCGAAGACATCTTTTCAGCAGAATTCGGTTCAGAGCTAAATCAACCTCGCTGGATTTTTTAAACGCCGTCTCTATCTCCTATCAAGTTGCAGAAAAATCATGTGTTTGGGTCCAGTGAGCTATTTATAGCCGGTATCGAGCATGGCCTCTTCCTCACCATAAGGAATCCCTTTCTCTCTGCGTTGTTGCTCTCAAGCTCAGTGTGTATGTGGTGTTTCGCGCTCCTCATCAGCATCTTCAGAAGAGGGGTATACTGCTTTGTTTTCCGCTTTTATTTCCAGTGTATGTTTTTTCTAACCGCCTGTGGTTTTTTCAGTGCTTCCTCTCTTCTCCTTCAGGGCGGAAGGGCTTCCCTGCTCCCCTCCGCGCCTCCCCAGTTCCGCTCTCCTCTCCCCTGTTCCCCCTCTGTAATCCCCTCCCTCCCACTCCCGCAGTTTTCTGCTTAAGTACGCTCACTGCCCCCTCTGCATTTTCAGTTCCCTTCTACTCTCTGAGTCCCCTCCCTCTCTCTTCGTTTCAGAGTTCATCTCCCATTCTCCAGCAGCTTTCTTCAGAGTTTCGATCTTCCTCTGCCGTCATGGCTGATCAACCTAACGAGCAAGCCCCTCAAGCCCCAAACATTAATATTGATGGTCTTTTCAGCCAAAATTGCACAATGTGCAAAACTCATACCATCATGATAAACAGGCTCCGTTCCCAGATCACTGATATGAAAGAAGATCATGCTTCGGACAGCAGATCCAAAAGAAAGAAGCTGGAAAAGCACAAGGAGGAGATAAAGAACCTTAAAGATCGCTGCTCCCACTTAGAAGAGCTCAAGGAACAGCTCAAAATCATCACTCAGGGTTCCCATGCAGAAGCATCCACCAAGATCAGCGGGGCTCGAAATGAGCCAAACCCGGACTACTCACTCACGCAAAAAACTCCATATGAATTATAAATTCTGCCTTCTTGGTGGCATTTTTGTAAGGCAATATAGCCCGCACCTTTTCTCATTTTGTCACTACTGCAGCCTCGAGGCTCTTGGGTCTGCGTACCCACTCTCCTTTCTCTCAATCATTCTGGCGAATAGCTATGTAACAGTCTTTTTTCTGTGGTTTTTATAATACAAAATATCCGATCGTGTTAAAAAAAAAAAAATCCTAAGGGGGTGATTCGTAAATCATCATTTAAACCCCATGCGAGAGTTTCACAAAATCATAATATAGTTGAATATTTAGCTCAATCTCCTTCAACTATGTCTACTCTCGAGATTTTGTAGAACTATCTCACTTAGAAAAAATTTCTATTAGAATCCATTGGAGGAGTGCACCCCTTGGATTTAGGTCTCATTTTGTTCAATCATGATATTATACACCTAAACTTCCACCCCAAATGGAAAGTATGATTCAAGTCATGGTTAGCGGAAAAAATGTTTTCCACACCATTGCAGATGAAGGTGCTTCTGATTGGATCATGTCGATGTTATGTTGGAAATATTTAGGTTTTCCTTCCCTTAATCAAGAACCAACAAAAATCAAAGCCTTTCATGAAACAAGAGTTAAGCCTTACAAAATTATCAATTCCTTGCCAGTGGAATTGGCCAACAAAACGACCTATGTAGAATTCAAAGTCATCGATGTATAGTTAGATTACAACCTTTTACTGGGATGAGCTTGGGCTTATGTTATGGAAACTATAGTATCATCTTATTTTAGGATGATTTCTTTCCCTCACGAGGGGAATATTGTGGCCATTGATCAACATTCCTTTTTTTATGCTTATTCCTAAGCTAATAGAAACATACCTTCTATGGGCAAGACCGCACTCACTCTTGAAGATGTTAGAGTTGGATCACTAAAATACTCACCCTTGATGGGAAATTGTACCCTTCGTCCTCCTAAGATTCCCTCAACGGTTGCTCTGATCAACATGATTTCATCTATTACTATTCCATATGATCTTTTGATAGTACCGAACAGTTCTAACATTGAATCTTTCAGTGATCATATGTTGCTCAGCCCCATTGAGTTAGATTATGAGGCTATTCACCTGGCCTATTCATGTTTGAAAAAGATAAATTAGTAAATTTGGTTGGCGATTCCTCTCAAGATTCAGGTTTAGTTTCACAATTTGATCCTTTCGAAGAAACCTTTGCCACTTATGAAAGCATCATGGAAATTATGATGCCAGATGAGAAAAAATAGGAAAATAGTCATCATTTTTCATCCTTATTTCCTCAACCCCACACTCTTGAGACTAATTTTGAAAAAATAAAAATCTTCCCCAAGTTTACTGAAGAACATCAAAACTACATTTATGTTCATGAGGTCAATTATGAAAAAATATAGTAAATATTGGGGGCACTATTCCCCTGAGCATTTCATCTAAGTACAAGATTGTTGAGAATGTCCGTATTAGTGCATCTTGCTCTCCAGATAATATTAAACTTATAAGGACCTTGTTCAAGAATTCTATGATGAGTTTTCTTGGACATACGAAGAGTTTCTAGGCATTGATCAAAATATCATGGTGCAGACAATTAAAACATATTTGCATTTGAAGCTAGTTATACAATGGTTGCTTCTGATTCAACCTAAGAAATGTGTTGCAATGAAAGAAAGAATTGAAAAACTTTTGCATGATGGTTTCATTTATCTTGTTCCTTTGAGATATTGGGTTTCAAACATTGTTCCTGTAATGAAGAAACATTGTATGATTTGTTTCCATTTCAATTATCACGATATTAATAGATCTTGTTCTAATGACAATCAACTAACCCCTTTCATCGACCAAAACATTGATCATTGTGCCAGGAGTGAGCTTTTCACGTTTATTGATGGCTTCTCTTGCTACAATCAAATCAACATATTGCCATAGAACCAACATAAGACTAAATTCATTTTTCCATGGGGTATGTTTTCTTATCAAAAATGTCCTTTCAGTCTCAAGAATGTAGGAGCAACTTTCCAATTGTCAATGAATTATTATTTTCATGATATTAAGCATATTGTGGAGTCATACCTTAATTATTTTATTGTTGACTCTACGAGTTATCAAGACCATCCAATGCATCCTAGAGAAACATTCCTACGATGTCGACACTATAGTATATGATTATACATGCATTAATTTGTTTTCTATGTTCAATCTAATTGACTTTCAGGATTCGTGGTATCCAAATAATGAATCCTCATTGATCCCCAAAAATTCCATGTAATTTTCAATTTTCTAGTGTTGTCTTCTCTTGTTTAGTTACAATGGAATCAAGGGAAGGCTATCATTCTACAAATATTTGTTCCTAACAATGGACAACTTACCAAGGGATTTACTCATTTATTAAAGAAAGGGGTTCCTTTTCATTCAGACGATACTGCTCAAAATGCCTTTGATTCCTTGAAATGTGTATTAGCCCAAGCATCCTTGCTATATCCCCCATACTATCATCAAGACTACTTCATGTATCTTGTTGTAGATGTTACCGCTATTTCTATGTTTTTTGTACAAGAATACAATTTAGGAAATGAACACGGTATTTATTACTTGAGATTTAATTTGACCTTTACTGAAGCAAGTACTCCCATGTTGAAAAGTTAGCTTTGGAGGTTTTCCAAGCTGTTTAGAGAATTTTCCACTATATTCTGCTTAACAAGAATCTTGAGTTTTCTCATTGTCACTTGATGACCTATATTCTATCTCGTTACTTAATGGGGGGAATACTCAAAGTGGATCGTTATTTTCCAAGAGTTTTATTTGGAATTTGTTAAATCCAAGTCTAAGAAATATTTGGTTTTTTCCTAAGCTAATATGTGACCTTTCCTCAGCCATGTCAGAATCAACAACTAACAATTTCATTCCTCATGAAACATTGTTTTCGACTCTCTCTTATGATCTCTTGGATGGAATTATCACCATTTATCTCCATAACCAAAATTTTCGACATGGTGCTACTCATTTTTATCAGCGTCAAAATCGATATGAGGCTTGCCAATACATCCTAATTGGTGATTCTCTTTACTATCGTGGTGTTGATATTATTTTTTGGCGATATATTACCCATGAGAAGGATGAGAAAGGTTTGAATTATTGTGATGTTGGAGTGTTCAATGGGCATATATATGGCTATGCTAAGGCGAAACAAAACATTAAATGTCAATTAATTTCACTAACTATGTTCAGAGATTGCATGTTAACAGTCAGAAGATGTCATGCATGTCAAATCCATAACTGAAAATCATGTCCTCCACCTACTCCTATGGATCTAGTTTTCAATGTTAGATCCTTTTCCAAATGGGGTATCGACTTCATGACCTATAGCCCTTGATCATAGGGGCAACATGGCTACATAATTGTTTTTATATATTATTTTACTAAATGGGCCAAAGCAATGCCTACATATGACAACAATGGAAAATACGACAACAATGGAAAATTTGTTGTATTGTTTCTTTTCAATCACATTATTGCCAGATTTGGTGTGTTGCAAGCTATAGTTATAGACCATAGTAAAAAAATTTAGAATTAAATGATGTCTGAACTAACTACCAAGCTAGGCTTATAGAATGATAGCTTAAATCCTTACTACCCACATGCCAATGGTCTATTAGAAGTCATTAATAAGATTTTGAAGACAATGCTTCAACACATGGTAGGGATTCATAAAATGAATTGGCCTACTATTCTTTTTCCACTTTGTGAGCATACCATAAATATTTCTAAACTGCGATTGGATTCATACCCTTTCAATTTCTGTATTGTCTGGAATTTGTTCTTCTAATTGTGTGTGAAATTTTGTCCTTAAAGCTAGTTGTTGAGCTTCTTCCTGAATCCTCCACCAAGGAAGAACATTTTTTTTACCTAGCTCAGTTAGATGAGGCTTGACATGATGCCATAATCTCTAATGAGGCTCACAAAATCATATTAAAGCATAATATGTCCAAAATGCTAAACCTCGTGCCTTCTCAGAGGGTGATATGGTCCTTTTGTACAACCAAGAAGCAGATAAATCAGGAGACAAGAAACTTGAACTATTCTGGTTAGGTACATATATTGTTAGATGCATACTAGAAAAAGGGGCTTATGCGCTTGTTTTCTTTGATAAAATTCCCATGTTGCAACCCCGAAATGGGTTGTACCTCAAAACATACAATGTGTATATTCTTTCTACATAGTGACTGCATACATACCATATAGGTTTGCTAGTGTGTTTCTAGTGTGTTTTATGTATATTTTTCTATTGTCATTCCTTATCATGGATTACATTTGATTTCCAGATGTTAGCATTTCATCCACCATATGTTTGTTATGACGATGGTGCGAGTCATAGTACCCAGAACCTACCCTCCATAGTGTGGGCGATATATGCTCCTAATGGCGAGTTATTAAGTTTGCAAGTAATTTTCATTGATCACCCAACTAATAGTATTGTTGAATATAATGCAATGATCAAACTTTTATGTGATTCCATTTCATGTGTTATTACTCATCTAGTCATTAGACTTGACTCATAGCTCGTGGTGCTACATCTAAATAATGTTTATTTAGTAAGAAGTCCAACTATGTCACACATGTTTTTAAGGGTTCACCTCTTGCAAACAAATTTCATTACATACAGTATCAACATGTTCCTAAAATTCAAAATAAATTAGTAGATTCATTAGCCAATAATGTATTAGACATAGATTTGTGACACATGTAAATATACAATCATGATCATACATTGTGCAAGAGAGTATATTAAGTAGAAACAATCCCTACATAGATAACTATATATAATGCTTGGTTTTACAAAATCGTGTCTGAGACACTTAAGTTTCTTGGCATATAAATACATGTAGACATAAAAGTGGCTGAAACGCCTCCTACGAGACTAATCCAAATGATTCTAATGATAACATATTATTGTGTAGGAAAATTTATGTAGAAATCGATTAATATGAGATGACACTCCTATAGTGTCCCATATTAAATCCTAGGGAACCTCCTCCATCCATGTCTATGGTAGAATGTGGGTAAAACCCTCAAAATGATGCTTGAACTAGACAAATATCTTCGTTGTGACCAGATCGAGCATCTCTTCCTTTTCCCTAGCAACTCCATCTTGTATAAGATGTGGCTATTCCTGATGGTTGATAAGCGACATGCCTATCAGCTGCATAAGTTTGATATGCGCATGTAAGATCGTGTTGTGGCCACAACTCCCCATATTTGTTTCGACAAATTAATTGGGTCGACCCTTCATTTTTCAAGCCTATCCCTTACTAGCATTTTGACAATTTTTTACTTTTATGATCTTTATCGCTTGGCTCAAGGGTTTTCAATCATGTTGGTTTTGATCATATTTTTACACACCTATGTTTTGGCCATAGGATTGACACTTTTGCGTTTTTATCACCTCTTCCCTATCTTTTGATTTCACGAAATTATTTCCATATTGGTCATGAAAAGGTGACATGGCACCTCTAGTTGCCACATCACCTTACACTTGTATTTTTGTTTTGCTTGACTGGTGTCTCCTCTACATTTCTCACGACATCGTCTGATTTTTTTACTTAAGGCCTTGTGTGGTCATTTTCTACTTGGTGTATACTTGCATTAAGGAAGTTGGTCACTAGTTATTAATACCCATCAAACATAGTAATATGAATTGTAAATATATTTAACATATATATTTTGATATAATATATTGTAACATAATTGAAACTATGTAAATATACTAAAATCAGAATTATATATATTTTCCATTTATTTTTATAGGTGTTAGGAAATCAAATAAAATGCACATTTTAAAAAAGTGTATATTGTAAATAATATATTAATATATATTACAGATCATATTGTACATAAAAAAAAAAAAAAATTGTGTAAGCTTGGTAGTACTTCCCTTTTCTATTAGTTATCTATAAGCAGGTAACAACATATATGTCTAGTGACCTCAACCTACCTGAAGGAAACCAAGTCTGTTGGCCACCGATCAACATCAAAATTTGTCCAAAATTTAAATAGTTTTATCCTTATCATCCATGCTAAGTTTTCTATTATATCTACTATATACTTAATGATTGTAAAATAAATGATATTTGACATAATAAAAAAATTAACTGACTGTCTCTCTCCTTCAGTCATGAGATGATTCGACTAGAGTCGAGTTCTTATCACTTGACCCAGCCACTTCACCTTGTAGTAGGGTCAGGATCTACTTTTCCATCCTCTTAGAACAGAGGTTTTGGTGATATTGCTGCACTTGTACCGACTGTATTTTATTCTGAATATATTTTAAACTTGGTTCCTCTTACCTGCCACTCTCTAGTGCTTCTTTGTCCCTGTATGTTATCATTGCCCTAGCCAGTAGGTTTTTCATCACCAAGTACTGTTGTATGGTCCACCTGAACAGAGTTTGATGACCTCTAGTATGGCCTAGATTACTAAGTAATGGCTCTCATTCTGCCATTGGGAGCTCTTCATTTTCCACATTGGTATTTGACTCTGATTCCCACAATGCTATTACTACATTTATTTGTGCTGGGGTGCCTGCATGGTAGAAATGTAGTAAATTCTGCATGCTTTCCTCTCCCATTATTTGACCACTTTTCCTCAGAATTTTTCTTTTTGATGCCTTCGAGCTATTCGTCTTTTCATCTTCCTTGTTTCCTACTCATCTTCCTCCTTTTCTTCCATGTTTCCCCCCTTCTTTCACCATCTTTTCATGCTACTGTTTCCTCAGTCCCCTCCCCTCCCGGAGCCTCACTTGTTTCTGGTGCCTGATCTTTAAAGATTGAAGAATATTAGAATTAATGCTACCTATAATGTTAAAATGAATATATTCATTAAACCTAGTACTAAATTTTTCCATAACATTATGTCATTCCTTTTTAATCTATTTTTCAACATTAGAACATACAGTTTTCTTATCATCGGCCCTATTTCCCACGAGTCGCAGCCACTCAGTTATCGCCTCTCGATTCCACTATATACTCCCCCAGTTCCCATCCCCTAGGGTCTCCACAAATGGCCCTGACCTCTCTTGTAATCTAGCTAGCATTTTTGCAGCAATTCCATCACACGAACAAACACTCTTAGTTTGCTACGCTCCACCCCCATGCTCTTGGATTTTCAAGCTTGTGCCTTCCTTCGAATACCTTCACTAAATAAAGTCATAGAGGTTTATATTTTCTCCAGCCATGAAAAATCCTTCTGTTATAGAATTTTCCCCTCCTTAAACACCTGAACCTTTTTTCTTCCCAATTGGTGTAAGTATCCCCCCCAAAGCCAGACTATCGTAGTAAGGCCTATTTTCCAATTGTGGTTTGCTTCTCTCTAACCCCACTTCTTTTGGAGGCAAAAAACCCCTCGAATGCTAACAAAGGCATCATAGCCTTTTCTCAGCTCTGATCTATAGCATTTCCTTATGACAGGAATCATTATCTCCCCCCGAGGTTCTAGCTTCCCTCTTGCCCTTCACAGGTCTTGTATCCCTCCCACACCCCTACCCTTCATTGGATACAGTGAATTCATACACAGGAAATATCAACACACAATTATACTTCAATTCATGAAAATTATCATTTCTTTCCACAATTATGAAACCAGACATTATCTTCGTAAAATAGGACTAGCATTTTCCTATTTTGTTTGACACCTCTCTCCTTATTTGCCAGACTCTCCTTCAACTGCGTGACATTATTCCCAAATATACATAGGGGGAACTTTGTTTTCATAATAGTTGCTACAAACGAAGTCCAGATGTTGGTCACCACGCCCTCTGTTATATGGGAATAGTGTCCACTCAAATGCTGCTATTCCCACTAAGATGGGTGGCCATATTAGAAACAAACAATCAAAGTCTACTATTGATTCCTTTTATGAAAATAGATGAGAGGAGAACCAAGAGGGCCAACCTGAGTCTTGCACTCGATTTCCTCTCCTTCTTGATAGAGTTTTGCTACTTCTTCTTTGTCTGCTCAGCTTCAAAAGGACCTGTAGAATTACAGCAACATACCGTTATGCAAGAAACAAGGATCTAAATTCATAAATAATGTAGGATCAGATGTGCATTAACCATATACAAGTATATATAAACAAGTACACAAGAATATGGAAGGAAACAAGAATAGCTTTATTCAGATGAAAAGTAGCAAGAAGATTACAACCATGTGCTCTGACCCAGCATAATCCTCTAGCTAAGAAGCCCTTCTTCACCTCAAGCAAAGAAAAATCACCCAACACTATGAATGTACACCAGAATACCAACAACACTTCTCTATAAGTTACAAAATTCCAGCCTCTTGGATCTCTGTGAAGAGGGATCCATATATATATATGATTATAGAGAGGTGAGTCATCTTTTGGGATCTTGATTAGGTCTTCTCTCTGATAGTTCCTACTTCCACTTGGAGAATGAAGATCTCTTACTCATCCTTGGTCGAAAATGGAGTGGCAAGTGTAAGAGGGGAAGCTTCTGGAAGATTCCATGATCTTCCACCTCGCATTTTGGTCCCTGCCATTTGTCCATTCCCCACCATCACACCCTACAGAGGAGAAAAATAGTATGCATCACACCCTGTACATTGGGAAGGTGATATGCATCGCACCCTCTGCATGGAGCTTTTAGTATGGTCCAGTTTTGACCATTTATGAGCAGTTTTCAGTGGTGAACTTCTGGGAGATGATGTAATCAGCTGACCTTGTTCCTTTAGGCAGTGAAGCATCCATTTTAGGGACTTAAGAGCCCTCAGTTTATGGACATTTGTGATTGGGGTTGAAGTGCCCAAAAATGTCTATAACAGTTGCCCCCTAAAGCATGAGGTCGTTAATCGTTTTTGATGTCGGGTGAAATGCTTTACTATGAGGATCCAAAGTTTTTCTGAGCTAGGAGGCAACCTGTAATAAGATACAATACAATACATTATTTGACGACATTTTTTCATGATCTAGCTGAGGTGGCCATTCCCATGCTCAACTTTATAAACTCATTTTCATGTACATAGGATAGACGATCGTCTGTGTGACAGACTGATGATATGGACACATCATCCTTTGCTTTGGATGATCATCTGATCAGCAATGATGTACACTGGATGTTTTTATATTCCTAAATATATCACAGCCCAGATGGATGAAACTAGATCCAGGGTCTTCAAACTCGGCCAATCTTCACTCAGAGTACAAGTTGATCCATGTGAAAAATGTTTTGGAGTCAAACATGGAAAGACGTCGCCTGATTACCAGCCAATGATCTAAGCTGTTAACAGGTGTGAGAGGAATCACCAATAATGACGATGATCCTCAAGGTACTACAATACAATTCACGTGGTGTGAAAAGGGACTTGGCATCGAACACCACGCAAAATATCTCGGTCGAAGGCCATTGATGTAAACCTGTCGCCGAAAGTGAGAAACTTGCCATTGAGGCATGCAAGCTTCAAAGTACTGAAAGGGTTGTTCGTAAGTCAAATTCTTGGATAATGAGCTGATGCCGACGAGAAGCGACCCATCGCAGGAGGGCCTTAATGAATCCCACATCAACAACATGGAATGAAGCAAATGATTTTGGAGGTGAAAACAAACTAACGATATGGGGTTCAGGGTGGTTGTCATGAAGGAATGAAGCATGAATGTATTGCAGTGGGTGAGACTCAGGTGAATTTTCTGAATGACTTCTCTTGAATATATCGGCGACACTGACGATGGATTGGTAACGTTAACCCCAGAGATGGATGGTGTGACAGACCAATGGTGAAAACCAGTGAACGGAACAACCCAACCCGGCATGGATGCGGAAGGAAAGTGTCATGTTCAAGAGTGACTTGCTACCAATAAAGTTTCTTCTTGTTCTCTTCCCAATTTTCCCCAGTCATTTCTGACCAGTACCTCTTTATTTTTGTCAAGCTTGAGGAGGATAACATATGCTTGTTCTATAATCCACCCTTCGGGTGAACTTGACGCTATATTTTAGCGAGCCTAGTGACAGTGAAACTCCTTCTCGTCCTGTTGGATGAGTTTGCCGCTATTTAGTTTTAACGAGTTTAACGACAAAGATAACTCGGTCTCTTTCAATTTTAGAGAGTCTGAAAGAAATGGAAAGAAGACTCCAAAGATTCTTTTTTGTTGTATAATCCCTTAAGTCCGAAAAAGCATAAAATAATATGAAAGGGACGAATTTTCTATAGTTTTAACGAGCTGAACAAGACAAGTGCTTGATCTTTTTGTGGAATAATCCGTCAGGTCCAAAAAGATTAAAATCTAGAGGAGGGATAACACTTCCGATGCCTTTTAATGAGTCGGAGAGGCCAATCGCTCCGCAATATTTTCATATTTTACGAGTCAGGTGAAAAGAGCTTAAATAAGACTCGTTTTCGAGGAACGAGTGATAGTTTCGGGTAGCAGCTGATTCCAGGTAAGGTTTGGAATTTTCTAATCATGGCAATGTTACAAGGATGGCTAGCAGAATCACTCTTCGCAAATGTTCCTCTAAGGGGTAAACAATCATATGGGGGTGAATGATCGGCTAAAAACAGAGTGGAGGTGATGGCGAGAACACGACCAAGGCTCAAAAGTTGGTGATAAGGCATTCACAATGGTTATTTACCCATTCATTTTTTAATGAGCTTAAATGCAAGGAGAAACACTTGCTCATGACTTATGTTTATTTTTTAACGAGCTTGAACTATGAGCTAAAACTGCTCATGGAGAGTTTATTTTTTAACGAGCTTGAACTATGCGACAACATTGCTCGCCATAAGCTTGCATGCCCCCAGCATAATAATGCAAATCGAGTTGCATGCCCCCCAAGCTTCATTTCATTCAACTCGGTGGTTGGAATGAAGGTTTACCTTCGAGATCTTTGAAAGATCGTAATCAAAGACTCTATTTGGAAAGGGAGTCATTTCATTTTTTAATGAGGTTGACATAGTAAAAGAACTATCCTCATAATCCACCATATTTACAGTATTTGAAGGATGATTAGGGTCACTGGAATAATCTTCTTGGTAATTCGGAAGATGGGAATGATGGTGGTGATCTTCCCTTGGTGCCTCTTCTATCATTATTAGTTGAATGATTCCTTCATCTGTAGAATCTACATGCGACCAAGGATCTGAAGAGGTGCCATATTCCGTAGACCTATCTATCCAAACACTCGTTGAGCATTGGTTTGCCCCCCAGGCTAAGAAAATTGATTGCTACAATATTTCTATTAGGGTGATGATCCATGCTAACAAAATGTTCAGGAATCTTCTGAATCTTGCGGAAGATATCATATTGTAGGTTTCCACTGTGGCTACTTCTGCCATATTGTTTGGAGGCGGTAGGGAAAAAGTACCCATCAAGGAAGGTTTTTTTAGGAGGCCTACTCTGACATTTTGAAGCGATTGAGAAGCTTCCGTGGATCATTGGAATTCTTCCCGTAACTTGTGAACTATTGGGGAGGAAGGTTTGTTGGTCGACGATTGTGATTCCTCCTTGGAAGGGAAATACAATATTCCTGAACTAGGTCAACACAACGGCGGCCATGGCATATATCCAGGGCCTTCCCAGTAGGATATTGTAATTAAGGTTTCCGTCAATGACTTCAACATCAATCTCTACTGTTTTTCCCCCCAGTTTGACTTGCAAGTTACTTAATATTCCATACAGGGTGTATGTATGTCCATCAAATGCTTTCAATGTCGTTGATGATCGCGACAAGGAAGGAGACCCTAGAGTTTTCCAGCAACTCATCGACATGATACATGTGGATGCCCCCTCATCAATAATTGTTCTATGAACAGTTTTGTTGAGGGCTTTCACTTGAATGAGGAAAGCTAGTTGAGCTGGTAACTGAGGGTCGTATCCTTTATGATTAAAAGATACAAGATTGGAATCCGTTGGGTCAATCCCACCTATTGCTGATAATAAAGCCAGCTTTTGGGAGGGGAAATTTTGCAGTACTTCAAGAGTCGACATCACAGATGGCGATTGAGCTAAATCCTCCACTATATTATGGTGTTTTGCTTCTTGGGCACGAGGATTAATTGTCGATTTGTGTACTACTCCCTTTGGCGGTTTTATTGTTAATTCAGGAATGATGGGTGGCACGACTTCTGTTGAAGTCGTTGTTGAACTACTAGGTTGATATTTATCCTTGTTGTTCAACATCTGTGGATTCCCGTAATCTTTACTCCTTGTCGTTATTAGAGTATCATTCAATTGCTTCAAGACTGACAACATTAGCACTTGGGACGCGGAAGCATTTTCGCTAGCAATCAGGTTTGTTCCTGGGTTTGGAAACGGATCCGTCAGTACAGCCGAGGTTTTCGAACTTTTGAATAATTTTCTAAGTTCTTCTTTATATGGACACTCTTTCATCCAGTGATCCTCCTCACATATACTGCATGGATATTTGGGTTTCGCATTCCCATAAGGGTTTGCAGAAGATTTTCTAGGAGATGAGTCTCCTTGGTTTTTCTTCTTCCCTTATTTTTTCTTCTTGCCTCCTGGTTGCTTGGTTTCTTTTCCTTTGTCTGTTGACACGACATTTCCTTCCAAGGCTAGAAATTCGTTATTTGCATCTTGATTCGAAACCGTGCAGGCCTTTTTCGATGTGGCCTTTGCGGTTTTAGTGCTTGTGGTACCTATCACACCATCGCCGGCATGAGAGTCTTTGTTTGAATTAGGAGGCGGAGGGATGTAGAATTCTGGTCTAGGAGCGTCAGGGATTTTATCATAGAGCATGCCAGAGTGAGTATAGATCAAGTGTAGATATTGTGCACGAGCAATAACTTGCTCTTCAATGATGACTCCGCCCTTTGCCACATCTTCTGTAATAGCAGGTAACAGTGACTTAATAAACCATTCAGCCAATAGCTGATCAGGAACATATGTTTTTACCATTCTGCGACGACGTCGCCACTCATGAATATGATCGGATATGTGAGTGGCTGTCGTTTGTTTGAAATTAGTAAGCAGCTCAGTTTCTGTTTTGTACCTGATAGGTAACTGAAAATGGGTTAAAAAGGTTGTGGCTAGGGTACTAAAGTTATCAACTGAAGCTCTAGGCACTTCGATATACCACTTTGCTGCCAAACCAGTTAACGTGCGCTGAAAGAGGCGAAGGCGAATCGAATCATCATTGAGAGTGTTTGACGAACACCATAGATGAAAGGTCATCACATGATTCGATGGGTCTTCGCCCAGATTTCCATTAAATTTAGGAATATCCGACGAAAGTTTATGTGGGATCGCCAACCACCAAGGGGCACAGGCAATTGGATCGTTCGTTAGTCGATGTCGATCTGGTAACTCTAGAGTTTCCACGAAGGGAAACTGTTGATTTAGGCTTGGTTGAGCATACCTAGGATAAGACAGAATTGTTTGAGCAGTCGGTCTTTGCATACCAGCATAATGCATTTGATGTTGGTAACTTTGGTAAGGTTGATGGGCATAACCATTATGATATGGTTGATACTGCTGCCCATTACTCGCAAAGACTTGTTGCTCATATCCTTGGTAAGCTTGCTGGAATTGCGGTTGTTGGTATTGCACCAGCCATGGTTGTGAAGCCATGGGCTATTGTCCAGCACTAACTGTTTGACCAAGATGGGGGTTGGGGTTCCCCATCTGAACTTGTGCCATTCCACTAGTGGGTGATTGTGGTTATGTCAGAGGTACAAGAGATTGTTGTATCGCCACCTGCGAAACTTGAGGTTGGCATACAATTGGTGACGCTTGTACTTGCAATACAGCCACAACAGCCAACGTAGTGGGAATGTTTTTCATAGGTGAACTTTGTTGTACTGAGCATACAACTCTTAGTTGTTGAGACAGGACTGGTACCCAACCGCTAGTTGTGATTCCAGCATAACCCAAATTTTGTTGCGAACTCACGCATGGTTGTCCTTCTGGGGAAGACAATGAAAGGGTATACGGCCCTCCATACGATGTTAATCCAGTACTCAATGGAACAATTTTCCTTTGGGGACCAGTTTGCCCAAATTGACCTTGTGATGGATCAATTTGTCGAGACTCAACGTAAGAGATTCCAAATATAATTCCGGACGAACCAACGGGAATAGTCCATACTATCGAAATAGTCCCAGGATGGACTCCATCCAACGATTGAAAACTGGTTGGGCCAGATGGCATGTCGGCGAACATTGTCGGAATAACAGAAGGAGCTTCTATCATTGTTGTGTCAAGTGACACAGACGGTTGTTCAGACATATTAAGTCTATCCAAAAGATTTCTCAGCGATTCTTCAGAAACTTCCGAGGGTGGGTGAATATTCTATGATGAAGAAGGATATAGGGCGATTCCAGCTCCAAGTTGCGTCGGAGTGCTAGATGGAGGATCTTCCACAATATCTTCTATGGAAATCAATCCAAGAGGAAGAGGCAGACCGTCAGGTCCGTAAAATATTTCTGGTGCCGAAAAAGATGTAAGTTCTGCAACAGCAGACGGTTGGGGAGTAACACCTTCTGAATTGGCTATAGACGGAACCAGTTCAGGAATAGAAGTGTTAACCATCACACTAGGATCAGTTGTAATGTCCTGTTGCTGTTGCGGAATTCCTTCCATAGAGGCAGGGATTCCAGAAATGTTCGGAGTAATTGGAGTCTCTGAGGATGTTGGAGTGCTTGCCCCAACCAACCTAGGGGACTTTCATCCAGTTAAACGAGTTCTCTTTGTCCGGAATGGCTTCGCTTCCGGAGTCAATGATGGTTGACTCATAAGTCTCCACGAATGACGGGGTTTTGATTGACTTTCCTCCACGATTGTAGATTACTTGATCAACTCAAAATAAAAGGGAAAAATGTTTTTCGAATTAAATGAATTTTAGATGCTTTGACAAAACTTGTTTTTTCAATTTTAAAGAGTCGAGAAAAAACAAAAGATGACTCTAGTCGCCTTCAATTTTTATTGAGCTTGAAGTGACAAGCGCTCAGAGGACCTTTTGCTTTAAGGAGTCTGAAAAGGAGCAAAATGGACTTCTCTGGAGATCTAGGCAGAGAGTATTACCAAACCAATTGTAAAACTACATAATACTTTTTACGGTATGGTAGTCAGTCTTCCCGAATGCTATGTTCGGTACATTACGATCGATAGGGTGACACACACGGCTTCCTAAGGATAAAGGATGTAGCCTATAGTGGTCTCCCAATATATACGTGACGGTACATGGGAGCACAAGTCCGTACTGGCACTTGCCGTCTCAGAGTGGAGGAATCACCCAACTAGCACTGAAAGCAATAGTTACCAGGCTTTACGATGCCGGAATACGTCTCTAGCCTAGACCTCTAGATGTTGCGTTAAGTTCCAAAGCATTGTTAGATTCATTGAGATTTATTTTAAGTTGATCTTGTTTAGCATTTTTCCTTTCAAGTTCACCACGTGATGTATGTATAATTCCTAAATGCAGTCTAAGATGATAAACAGAATTTTTATCTTCTTTCAGCAATGAAAATCCTAGCTACTAAGGGGAAGAAATTCAAGCATCTTTTCTTCACAGAGCATAGAGCACACGCTAATATGCACAGTCCCAAATCAAGCCAAGCATTCAAGATGCAAATGCACATGCATGTTTTGGTTTTCAGTACTCTTAATGCATAAATGACACTAAGAAAGCTATGTGCAAAATTGAATTACTTTTAAAGCGACTGTACTCAACAAAATTCTTTTTCAAAACGAAGTGAAAGCAAGAGAGACACTTTGCGATTTTGAAATGGAAATTGCTTTTCGACACTTTAAAACTAGTAAATCAAATCTTATGCAATGGTAACCGTATAATCAACTATCTGAAACAATGGAATTGCTTTCTAAAACTGAAAACAACAGCTACGACACTTTTAGATCTAGAGACGACAATTTGATTATGCTACTTTTTGCAAAAGAGAACTAAAATGACACACAATACATAAAAAATGTTTATAGTTCTTTGCACTAAGGAGGTGGAATAATGCAAGAGAAGGGGGTATTCACAGAAGTACATTGATTACAGACAGCAAAAACTCTTGAATAAGACTGAAAACAGTGAGAAAAATCCACAGTCGGAGGGTAAAATCAGTCCTCCCTGACCATCGCACCTGTTACACAGTGAAGTCAGTATGCAGTGCACCTACTCCATTCGGGAAGTGTGATGCATACAGGCTGCCTTGAAGGCAAGGTGCGATGGTTACAATGCGAGACTTTGAATGAGACTTCACTCACAGCTTGCAGTTTAGTTCAGGTGTTTAAGCTGAATAAGTACAGATCAATGTATGTAAAACACAGGGGTGATTTAAGAGGTTACTAAAGCCACCACTCAGGGCAATTAGATTGCTTACAGATCTATTGTTTAATTTATTAAGAAGAACCTGGGGATTGACTGAAGCAACATTGATCTACTTTTCATTTATATGACAAATGCAGTTCGAAGGCTAGCTGGCTTGACTTTAGGCTCCGTCTGTATGTTTATAAAAGAAATAAGGATAGATAGGCTAACAAGTAATCTAGTCGCTCCCCAGCGGAGTCGCCATTTTGTTATACGGAAATAGTGTCCACACAGATGCTGTTATTCTCACTAAGATGGGTGGCTATCTTAGAAACAAACAATCAAAGTCTACTATTGATTCCTTTTATGAAAATAGATGAGAGGAGAACCAAGAGGGCCAACCTGAGTTTTCCCGCTCGATTCCCTCTCCTTCTTGATAGAGTTTTTCCGCTCGCTCTTTTTTTGCTCAGCTTCAAGAGGACCTGTAGAATCATAGCAACATACTACTACGCAAGAAACAAGGATCTAAATTCATAAATAATGCAGGATCAGATGTACATTAACCATATACAAGCATATATAAACAAGTACACCAGGATATGGAAGGAAACAAGAATAGCTTTATTCAGATAAAAGTAGCAAGAGGATTACGACCATGAGCAGCTCTGACCCAGCATCATCCTCTAGCTAAGAAGCCCTTCTTTCACCTCAAGAAAAGCAAAATCACCCACCACTGTGAATGTACACAAGAATACTGACAACACTTCTCTATAGATTACAAAATTCCAGCCTCTAGATCTCTGTGATGAGGGATCCATATATAGATGATTACAGAGAGGTGAGTCATCCTTTGGGATCTTGATTAGTGTCTTCTCTCTGATAGTTCCTGCTTCCACTTGGAGAATGAAGATCTCTTACTCATCCCTGGTCGAAAATGGAGTGGCAAGTGTCAGAGGGGAAGCTTCTGGAAGATTCCATGATCTTCCACCTCGCATTTTGGTCCCTGCCATTTGTCCATTCCCGACCATCGCACCCTACAGGGGAGCAAAATAGTATGCATCACACCTTATACATTGGGAAGGTGATATGCATCGCACCCTCTGCATGGAGCTTTCAGTATGGTCCAGTTTTGACCATTTATGAGCAGTTTTCAGTGGAGAACTTCTTGGAGATGACGTAATCAGTTGACCTTGTTCCTTTAGGCAGTGAAGCAACCCTTTTAGGGACTTAAGAGCCCTCAGTTTATGGACATTTGTGATTGGGGTTGAAGTGCCCAAAAATTTCTATAACACATATACCAATCCTCCCACTTCATATCAAATGATATTGAGGTATCCATACATCAAAAATTAGATAGTATAACAACTACCTTGTTTCCTATTCGTGTTATATGAATTGGGATAAGAACTCAAATGTTGAAAATAAGATTACAAACCTATTCCAACATGGATTCTAATCTCCAACATATTGAGACCTTGTGGATATGGGATCTTTATTGTAATCAAAATACCATATTAATAATTACTTTGGAATCCCCTTGTATGTAAAGAATATGGTATCGTTGATTCTACACAGGTCTAAACTAGTTCTTAGTTCTGCTAGCTCTACAACATTGTGAGCATTGATGCAAATCATTCATGAGTATATAAATAGATGCTTCCCAATGTGATCACTTATAATACCTTCGAAGCCCGTCAGGCCTAGATTTCCCTTAGTTGCGCCATAAAAGCTAAGTTTAATAAAGACAATAGGTGGAGAAGACTAGACCAATGGGATAGAAATTAAAAAAATTTATGGGGTGATGAGGGATAGGCCCCTAGGAATGCAAGGAAAATTGTTTTGCATGATATTGGCTTCAACACCTGTTTCTTTCGAGTCTTCGGCTGACCATCAAAATGCTAAAAAAATTTCCTTTAGATTCATGACAAAGTTATTCCATAAAGTCTCCACTAATGAGGCACCACCTTAAAATATTCTCCAGTTTCTTTTGTTCCATATGGCTGACAAGATGAAACCAGGAGGAATCCTCTAGATGTAATTGAGGATGTGGTTATAAAATGTAGAAAATCCCGAATTTCTATTAGTTTCACAAGGGCTTTCCAAGACCCAATATAAATTTGATAGGTAGCACCCCAACTTCTGCAAAAGCTTTCCAAGATATGAGCATTGGCTTAGAACGTATTCGAAAGTTCCTGTTCTTTCCATACAAATGTGGTACTGGGATGGACCCAAAAAATTTTACTTTTAGATATTACCCCATGTTAGTGGGTTATTTTATATTGCCAGCCAAATGAATATTGAGACTGTGTGCAGTAGGTTGTGTTTCCAGACATTAGTCCAGACTTCCTTTACCTATTGGTCATGGAACTTTGCTTCCAAGTGATATGCTTCTTTAACTGAGAAGGTGCATTTTGATGCATATGACAATTTAAGATTATCTTCTTTATTTTAAAATAAGATCCACTGAATGTTTAAGTCCTTCTAGAAGTTCTACTAAATTTCATCAGGTATCTTGGGGTTCTAATGCTTTTAACTCAACCATTTTTTTGATTTCAGGTTTAACACATCTTCTTTCCTATAATCTTTGATTATGAATTTTCTTTGTTTGGTCATTTGAGCTTCCATCCCTTCTTGTTCCAATTGATTCCCCAGTTATGGTCCTTGCTACCATTAATCTTCTTGAAAGTGGAGAGTGCTCCCATTCTTGACTTCCCAAAAGATGTGATTTTATATAAATTCCAGTCCCTTTTTAAGTAAGAACTAGATCAATGACCCTAGGGAAACATCTTGTTGTTTAGTCATTTGTTGGGAGGGTATTCTAGGGGAATTCTTGTGAGTCCATATATTTTTCCATAGGTCTAGGCCCCCTTGAAAGTCATCACATATTCCCCCCCAACACCTTATTTCAAGGTCTCATCAATCCAATCCTCCCTTCATCTTGGGATGACACATTTTTTCCCACGCCACAAGGTGCCATTTTTATCTAGTATCGAGCCACTCTATAAGAAGGTGTTCTGAATTCTTCATATTTCTTGGAGAATAGATATAGGGACCATCATCATTGTGCACATATACACAGGGATTTCTTGTAATACTAACTTTAAGAGGACTAGGTGAACTACCATATTCAAAGCTCTAAATGTCCATTCCATAAGTTTTTCCTATATTTTTGTTATAAAAAATTCCCACACCTTCTACCGTAGGGAGGTGTCAACTAAGGGGGCAGTGGCACCCACGTACTTCGGTAGTAGAGAGCTTATTTAGATTCCTAGGACTCTAGCCACATTCCTCTGCACATTTATGGAAGTCTTAAAGAAATAGATTTTTGATTGTCTTATTTAGTTCCATACCTAAGGCCAATGATAAGGTCTCCAAGATTCTATGGAAAATCCTTTCCTCCTATACTATCAAAGCTCCAAGGCCCAATGTATCATTAACAAATTTTTGGTGATTTAGAAGTAGGTCATCACTAAATAATAATAGACCTTTCAATCTATTATATGTTACCACCTTATTTAACATTCGAATGAGGCCTTGCACTTCTATAATAAAGGAAAATTGGGATAAAGGAATGCCTTGTCATATGCCTCTCGATGAATGGAACAAGGTAGAGGGTGAGCCATTCATCATAACAGATAAGGATGATAAGGAGACCAATCTGGATACCCACTGGATCCACTCCTCTAAAAATCAGAATGCTCTTAGGGTCATGTAGAAGAAATTCCATTTGAGATTTTCCTATGCCTTCAACAGATCTAGCTTAATGAACATCCCTAGTCTTTTCATGTCCTTCAAGGACTAATCTATTTCATGCTCCACCATGACTCTATCAAGGATTTCTATTCCATATACAAATCCAGTCTACTTTGAAGAGAAATGTTAAGGGAGGAGAGGATTTGAACAATTTTCATTGATCTTGGTTATCATCTTATACATCACATTGCACAGGGAAATTGGTCTATATTCACTCAAGATTATTCCCTTCTCTTTTTTCCGGATTAGAGCTAAAAGGGTGGCATATAAATATTTCAATATAGTTTTTCTCATCAATATTCTTATTTTGTTTTTCCAATTGTCCACCCTGATTATTGACTAGAGTGATTGGAAGAATTCAATAGTGAAATCGTCACATCCCAGAGTATTACTTGGGGGCATCACTCTAATAGTTACCTGAATCTCTTCTTGAGTGATTTGTTGGAGAAGTGCCTCATTTTTTTCTACTGTCACTATTGAAGGTGTTGGGTGTGGAGCCTTATTAGATTCCTTATTGTTTAGGGGTTTTTGTTTTAGTCACATTGGATCCCTGTTCCTAACTAGGAAGTAACACTACCCTTATGATCGTTATCATGGGGTTCTAGGGGGTAGTGAAGTGGATTCTCAAGTATTTGAGTGGTACAAAAAAAAATCATTATGCTTTGGTGGTTCAAACATTTCTCTATAGGGATATGTTGATGTAGATATGGAAGGTGATACTAATAACAAGAGGAGCACCATAGGGTATGTGTTTACTGTAGGTGGAAAATCTATTAGTTGGATTTTAGAATTGAAAAACATTGTTGCACTTTCAACAACAAAAGTATAGTATGTTGCTGCTATAGAGGTTAATATAGAAATTATTTGGTTATAAATGTTTATGGATGAATTGGAAAGAAGAAGGAGATGGGCAGGTTATATAGTTATAGTCAGAGTGCCATTCATCTTACAGAGGACTCAACTTTTAATTCCAATATCAAACATATATAGCTAAAATACCATTTCCTATGGTTAGTGTTGTAACGTGGGCAATTGAAGCTATAAAAGATACACACTAGCTAGAATCCTACAGATATGTTAACAAAAGTTGTAACCAGGGAGAAAATGAGATTATGCTCAATTTTTATTGGTCTTCAGGTATGATGGTGAAGATGAGAAATAGTCAAGTCCAATTGGAGTCATTGTCCAACAAGTAAAGCAACAATGTAGTTTATATAATTAGTCTCCAAGTGGGATATTGTTGGGTGTGGATCTTGATTATCTTCCTCATTCTTCATAGGTTTTTTGTTTTAGCCATGTTGGATCCCTATTCATAATGGGGTCGCAATTCCTTCCATATGATTAATGTTATGGTGGTCTAGGGCTGAAAAATTGCCATGTAAAATATTGTAATTTCATAGTCAATCTTGGTTTTTCATTAGGTGGATGATATGATGGTAGAAGTTATGTTAATTTAGGGTTTTTATTCCCTAGAAGGAAACCCTTTCTTTATATGAGGGAATTATATTGCGACTATGTAAGATTATTTTGAGTGAAAAAGAGAGGATAGATGCTAAGAAACCAGCTCACAAAGAGATAGAAAAGATAGATAAATGCCTTAGAATTCAGCCTCTTCGAGGGGGAAACCTCCTTTACATTATACAAATGAAAAGACCTCCTTTCTATATATAGGAGTCCAAGGAGTCATAATATAATCAGAGTCGACATAGAAATAGTAATATAAGGGCACAATAATAACAATAATGGCCTTCTATGGGGCATAATAGTAACAATATGGGGACTACATCAGTACAACGAAATAATAAGCGGGTTGTACTAATAACAATAAGTAGTTAAACTAGTAGTATAGGATGCTAACATGCCCCTCTTCTTCAAAAAGTGTTGTCCTCAACACTTGAGTAGTTCTTTATGCTTATGTATAAAATTCTTGTCCTCCCATGTGGAATCTTCAGTGGGTAAGATCTTCCACTGGATGAGATACTCTGAAATTGATCGATTTTGTAGCTGTCAGGTTCTTGTTTCGATGACTGCTCCAGGTTCCAATATGATTTTTCCTTCATCTGCAAGTTCTGGCAATATTGTTTGAATTGTGATCTTCTACAACTTTTGAATGAGTGGCCATACTTGTTCGTCCTTCTTCCATTCATCCCTTGCTTCATTTATACAAACTGGTTGGATAATAGAAATAACAAAAAACAATGCTTCCACATCCTCATCCTTTCTTGAGAGTGCATTTGCAACAAAATTTTGCTTCCCTTTTCTATAGATGATGTCAAAGTCATAACCCAACATATTTGGGACTCATTTTTTCTATTCTTCTAAAGATAATATTTCTTCTAAAAAGTATTTAAGACTATCATGATCCATTTTTACCTTGAAGTGTCTTCCCATTTGGTAAGGTCACCATTTCTTAAGTGCATGTACTATTGCCAACATTTACTTCTCATAAATAGCTTGCTTCAGATGTAGTAGTAAAAATACCCAGTCACCTACATCAAAACATTTTTCACTGCGATGTTGATATACCTATTGTTCCATTCAATTTTGCACCAAAGTGGCGTTATCCTTTAAAAGTTCAAGAACTTGTGGTTGATGCTTGATGTGATCTTTCACTACTTGAACCTTTTTCTTCTTGATATGTCCTTCTATCTTGAGAGTTCGAGTGGTAATTTCTTCCAATGATATACAAGATATGGTCCGATTCATTTCTTGATGCTTGATGTGATCTTTCACTTCTTGAACATTTTTTTTCTTGATATATTCTTCTATCTGGATAGCTTGAGGAGTGGTAATTCCGGCCAATGCATTACAAGATATGGTTGGATTCATTTCTTCTTTCTTGATGTGATCTTTCACTTCTTGAACCCTTTTCTTCTTGATATGTCCTTCTATCTTGAGAGTTTGAGGAATGGTAATTCTTGCCAATGGTTTACAAGATATGGTCGAATTCATTTTTTCTTTCTCTAGGGTTTGGTCCTGGCACATATCCTCTTCTTTTGATGTTTCTTGATCCTTTTCTTCCTCCTCTTCATACTCTATGTAAAATAATTTCTTCTCAGTGCACTTATGACATTTAGTGCATTTTCTATCAGAATTGTAACAAAGCCATTTTTTTCTTTTCTCTTCCAATTGTTGTGGTGTAACCCTTGTAGGTTGTGGAAGGCTAGGAGAAACGACACTTCCATTATTATAGTTGTGAGGGGTAGACTTCCTTGTTTCCATAATTTTAATTTCCACTATGTAACAAAGGCCTTTTACTCTTTCCAATTGTTGTGGTGCTGCTCTAAAGAAGGAGTTACTCTTTGTATCCTCATAATGTGCTATCATTTCCTCCATCAAAATTGACCATATAACAAGTTGTTTACGAGAAAAAAGCCCTGTATACCATAAAAATTGATCCGGTTCTAAATATGAAGATGCAATACATACCTTTTGTAACAATGGTGTACCATGTAGATCAAAATATTGCTCCATCTGAAGTATCAAATTTACCAGATCCTTGCCATGAAACTTCCTCATATTGCCTTCTCTTGATTTTAGGAGCTCGATCTTGAAACGACTATAACTCTGTAATTTTGGTTCTTCCAGTTCTGAAATTGTGACCAACAGTAGCCCTTTGTGTCCTCTTTCCAATGCCACCAGTCTGATCAAATTTAGATTCTCTAAGAAAGAATTATGCACAATCTCCCATGGTGACCTAATTATATACCTTTTCAGAAGACAAAACCTGTATGAAGTGCCACATGTCCCCGTTTTGACCTTCAGGTCTAAAATGTATACACAAGAAAATACAGACCATCCTCCTTCTGTAACTTCTTACAAAATTTCAATCTAATGCTCAAAACGAAAGTTATGACAATTTTTCCTAGGTCACCTATTTGGAATGTAATTTAGGAGTCTACAAAAAGACCAACTTCCATAGATGATATCTCTGCAAATATTGCGTGAAACACTCTGAAATTCAGACCCAAGATTTAGCATGATTTAATCCCAAATGGGTTTTTTTTTTGCTTCTGCAATGTCACAGGAAAAATGTTATAGTGAAAATTCCATGATGACCTATTTGGAGTAGCAAAACCCTAGAATCCAAAGCTCTGATACCAAATGTTATGAAACCAGCTCACAAATAGATAAAAAAGATATATAAATGCCTTAGAATTCAGCCTCTTCGAGGGGGCAACCTCCTTTACATTACACAAATGAACAATTCTTGTATAATACAAATGAAAAGACCTCCTTTCTATATATAGGAGTCTAAGGGGTCATAATATAATCAAAGCCAACATAACAATAATAATATAAGGGCACATTAATAAAAATAGTGGGCTTCTATGGGGCATAATAGTAGCAATATGGGGACTATATGGGTACAACAATATAATAAGGGGGTTGTACTGATAACAATAAGGGGTTACACTAGTAGTATAGGGGCCTAACAAGGGACTCTGTAAGTGCGAAGAGGAAATTACAATATATATGTTGTAGGTTGTATCTCTTCATTTTGTTGGATAATATAAAAGGAAGGACTGTTTTTTTCTCCATGGATATATCTCGAAATGGGTGAACCACATATATCCATCTCTCATTTTTTTTTGTGTAGTAATTTTATGTGTTTTGTTTCTAAATTAATTGATTTCTAACAACTAGTATGAGAGTTGAAGGTGTATTTGGCTGATAAGTTCAAAGGATAGAAGGATTCCTAGTTCGAGTGGGATAAATAGAAGAAGATGGTAGGATTAGGGTCGATAAATTTAATGACCAAAACTACTAGCTCTAGAAGATGCAGATTGTTGGGAACGAGATCCCCCAAGGACAGTTTTGGGGCTAAAAGCCCATATTTTGGTTCAAATTTTGTAATAAAGTTGTAAATTCTCCTCATTTTGTGGTCACAGAGTGTGTAGGTGTCATGAATCATAAAGGGTTGTCTGCCCTTATTTTTTAAAGTAAAGTCAGCTGTAAAAGATCTACCCATGGTCTTCAAACAATGGGATTTTATAAAAAGAGCTAAGTAAGCTCTAAGTAGTCTTAACAACTCATGAGTTGTAGATGAATTCTTGAAGATAAGAAAAGAAGTCCAAGTTTGGGTCATAGCATAGGTAGAGGCTCTACAATTGAGTGTGCAGAGGCCTAGGGTAGAAGTCCATAGCTGAGTGTGCGGACCCCTACAACTATGTGCGTAGGGCAGATAGAATCTGTAATCGTCTAAAGATATCAATAAATAGAAGTATTCTATGAATTTTGTATCCTTGTTTCATATTACTACATCTTGTCATCTTGCGTAAGAATTCAATTTATAATACTTATGTGATGCACGAATGTATGCAAATATGTTGGATAATTGAACGCAAATAAGGATATCTGTTTATGTGGTGCTAACCATGATTATCTAATAAGATAAGTAACATTCTTAGGATAACTTGGGAATCTGTGCAATACGCTGCCTTAGCAGAGCGAAAGTATTTGAACCAAATTTTAGGGCTGCCTGATGGTCAGTTATACGCTTTCGCGGAGGTATCAAAAGGAGGCATAACGGGTTAGGGAGACAGAGCCCTAGAGCTTAACGACCTGTGCAAAAGTAGGAATAGAAAGAATAAATCGACATCATGACCATATCAGGGTGTAGAAACTTGGTTCCAACATCCCCCATGTTGCTTCGCGTGAGACTTCAGTCCACGTTGTATGGGCTAATGCCGAAAGGGCCAATAGTGTAGGGATTTGTTTGGCTAACTAACGCTGAACTTGGGTTAGGCCCCACCAAGTCAGCAGATGGTTTTGTTGTCGAAACTGGAATCTACATAAGATATGTGTGATGTCGTATCACTAGAATCCAACTAAGAAGGAGATCAGAGATTGGTTGGATAGGAATATCCATGAATTTGCGACACAAGGAAATAGAAGTCCGCGGCTGACAAAGGAATAGCGGCTAGATAGGTACCTATATACAGAGATCCATGAGATCTTTTTTTGTTCCTTTCGAGTTAAGCTATATGAGTGTATCACAAAGTTAGCAGATAGCCAAGGAAGGTGGAAACTTGACGGTCCTATTGTTTGGACCCTAGAGCTAGTACATAGATTGGAAGCATCTGAGGATAAGATCACCCATGTTGTCAATCATTTGCTCAATCGTGTCATACGAGGATTTGTAACTGAATTCACGGTCGACACCTTATTCAGCTACATCGAGGTGAAGCAATAGTTTTTCAAAGTATCACGAGGTAAGTAGGTGAAATCTTTGAATAGCTGGATTAAAGTGTTATTGTGTAAAAAATAGGTTATGCAGCTACCTTGATGTTCAAGCTACGCAAATTCGAAAAAATTATAGGAACGAAGGAAGAAAGGGTCTTGAATATAGTCCATTAACTTCACTCCATGAGGTGACGAAGAGGAAGTGTAGGCTTCCCTGCAAAGTGATATTCAGTTAATAAGACAAGGCTTCCTGTGACTACCACCTCCAACTTCACCACCCTTGCTCGCGACTTCACCCATACCACCTCCACCTCCACTGCAATTTAGTATGGAAAATTCAGTGAAGCTGCCTTTGTTCAAAGGCCTGGGAAATGAGGACCTAGACTAGTTCTGGTTCATCATGAAAGATGTATGGGAAACTCAAGGTGTTACAGATAATCACATGAAGAAGGCGACACTGTTTAGTACTCTACAGGATCGTGCATTAACCTGGTATATCATGTACCCTAATGATAACCCAAATGTTGGAGTAGCAGACATCCAGATGAACAAAGAATTCAGTAGGCCTAAATCTAAGGCATAGTCGATTGTGGGGTTCAAGGAAATCATGATGCAACTAGGTGAGACCCCTTGGGATCTAGATCAGAGGTTGAAGTGTAAAACCTGTGAAACTAATATGAACCTAACAGAAGGACAACGCTGTGAATGGTTCATGGTTTACTCCTGCCACACCTAAGGGTTGCGCTATCACTATAGAAGATAACAACTTTGGTAGATGCCTTGAAGATTGTAATGAGACTACATGAAAGACAGATGTAAGATCAAAATCTTGGGGTTTAGCAGATCCATGCCCAGTTGAAAAATATTTTCCTTGAGATGCAAAGTTTGAAGCAGGACATAATAGTTCGACCAGAGGTGCACGAAGAGGTATGGTGCCTGAAATGCAAGGGTCATGGGCATGACAAAGACCATTTCCTAGTCTTTGTGAACTATATTGCAGGAGGAGGGCCAATGCCTTTGAGGTCGAAAGCTTAGGCAAGACCAAACGTGGGGCATGAATTATGGTGCGCTATATGTCAGGTAGCTAGGAAACATGCCATAGTTAACTGTCATTTGTTGCAGAAGTTTATACAGACACTGCAATAATTGTTCTGCAATTTCTGTAGATCGGTAGGGAATGATGAGCATAACTACAGAAGCTATGAGTTGATGATGGATAAAACACTTGCCTATAGTGTATAGGCAAAAATGTGGCCACTTGACCAGAGTGCAGGGATGGTGTGAATAGGCTTTCAGGGGTGCAGACAAGGCCGATGTGG